>JARFJB010001152.1:0-40116 GCA_036346205.1 Vesta saturnalis | reverse complement strand
TGATGTCTGATTCGTTCTTTGACTAAAGCTTCGCTAGCTCTCTTTGCGGTTAGTGATATTTTCCGGCTGTGTATCGGAGTTTTGATGTTAAGCCCGTTGGGTATTACGTTGTTATCACCGTAATCATCGTAAATGAACGTGAGTTTGCGGCTTTTTGAAGAATGGATATGTAGCTATATCTAACAACAACACAAAGACTAAACAGTCGATATAATTTACTGTTTTATTTATTATAATGGGACGTTGATTACGTTTCAAAGAGTAGATAATTTATGCATACACCGAACATGCATTTATTTTCCCGATAACAAAGCTAATTATAACTTTATCCTAATATCACGATATGAAGCATGTACACTTCGTACTTAACATATATTTCAGTATTAATACTGACGAGGCAAGTTGCGACATTTTACATCAACTTATAAATTTATAAATAACAACAAAAGAAAGTAATATCTCTGGTCCGTTGAAAGATCTTTCAGTTCGTAAATCTGAAAAAAATATTATACTATATATATATATATTTTGAGATGTTTAGAAAGAGGTAATAGAAGTATCGGACAGCTTACATGACATTTGGGTCATAAAAGGGTAATTTCTGGCTCGATACAAGTGCGAGACACAATTTTACATAAATATGGTTCACGATGTGTTTAAAATAAATTTATTTGGTATAAATTGATCTGAATATCATTTGCTAAGTTTGGTTTCATCATAAAAAGCAATTTGTTGCTACCAAAATTGTCAAAGATGTTAAATATCACCATTTTCGTAGAGTCATTTTAGTAGTGCAATTTTTACAATAAAATTCAATTTTCAAAGTTAATTTGGCAAGTAGACATTTCACAGGTGTTTAAACATGGACTATGTAGTTAGGATTATGTTAGGGATAAGGTATGTTTAGTTTTTAAGAGCAGGAAATACAAAAATTTAGTTAAAAGGGTTATAATATGGATAGTATAGACAATTTTCGCACACATTTTGTTAGTGAACTAGTGACAAAGTTTATAATAAATGATTCACAAGAAGAAAGACATTTAGAACATTTTGGCATACAGACATTTATAGTGCCGTACAATTTATAGTGTAAAAATCCCAAAACAGTGTTAGACGATGAGATTTTTCAATGCAAGACTAAATAACATTATGCATTGCAAATAAGTAGTGTGAACAATAAAGACAAGTTGTACAAACCTTAAACATAACATTTTATGTGCTAAAAACATTTTTTAATATGAATTTATTTCATATTTAAAATTTAAGTATGGTTACGTTGTAAATTTTAGATTTTTCACATAATTTTATACTTTTTCCATATTATTAGATTTAGTTTTTGCTCTTAAAGCAAATAATAGTTGTTCTTTCACAATATAAATAAGTTTTTATAAGGATACAGCGTTTTTATCCGCAAAATTTTGCTAAATCTAAGTTGATTTCTAGACAAATTTACAAAAACTTAAAATTTTCATTAAATTAAATGTTTTGAATTTAAAAAGATATGTTTTCTTATGTAAATTGTCCTCAGAATTCCATTTTCAAGTAATTTTAGTGTAGCTTGTAAGTGTGTATAGTTAGTAGCTTATTTTGATTAGATTAAGTTGTTTCGTTTATTAGTGGTAGGATTTATTGCTTATTCGGTGTCCTTTTATTCGAAATTTCACATAGTTTTCATTTCTGTTTTTAAATTTCATTTCCGACCATGTATAAGAAAGTTACGGCCAAAATTCCATTTTTGTACAATTCTTAATTTTGATTAGCCAATCATATTCATTGTAAATTTTGCAATATGGCTGTAAAAATTGAAATTTCTGTAGCAACCAGAAACCTATAAAAGCAAGAGCTCAGGAAGCCATTCTCTCTCAGTTTTTGTTCCAAAAGTGAAAAGATTAAAACAGTGTTGCTAATTTAGTGTTTACTTAACCTAATTTATTTTCGTCGAGAAAGTTTACGGTACGAATAATTTCGAGAGCACTTGTTTTATAACTTCGGTCAAAATTTAAATAGTTCGGTCACCGATACCTGTCGTTGTTAATAAATTATTGCTGTACGATTAATTGATGTCACGATTTTGTGAAAATTTGTTTTCATGTTTTCCGATTTAAAATAATTTTGATATACCAAATTAAATTCCATTTTTATTTGGTGAAAAGTTGTTTTATTTATCCGGACAATTCCTCTTAAATAAATATTATATTTTCGGTAACTAAAATAAAATTGTGTTAATAAAATCTTGAATACTAATAATACATTTTAAACGAAATCAGTCATAAGGATTTAAAACCATTTTAATAAAAGTTACCATTGTAAATAAGTGTTTGGAGGTTGCCGTTTTGGAAGAAAACATCTTGAAGATTGGAGTTGGTGTCTTCGAGAACCGAGATAGCAGTTGGATATTCGTAACAACAACATCCGAGTGAACATTGCCTGCCTCCAGCTGAAGTTTGAAGACATCATTCAATCGACAGGAAGGATTGTATCTGTGAGTTTTAAAATTTTTAACCCTGTTATTGGTATTTCCTGCAATTAATATTTGTTATATGTTATTAATTAAGAATTTTCAATTATTTACCTGTGTAAACACCTCTGAAGCAAACCATTTCATTTTCTTTTTCTAAATTTTCACATTTTGATCCAAACATTAAAATTTCTTAATTATTTGACATTTTTTGACAGTTTTAATTATTTTCACTTAAAGTCAGTAACGCATGCGTTAGAGAGCAAAACTTATTCAGAGCAAATTTTATACGTCAAATTCAATTAAGTATAGGATATTTCTTATACAAAAATATATTATCTTCAACTAAATCCTTGAACCCTTTCCCCTTATTCGATTTATCGCTAAATAATATTATTAAATTAATTAATACATTTCAATTTATTGGCACCGCAACGTGTGGGCACGATTTAGTTTGAAGTTTTTGGATATAAAAGCACAAAAAAATTTTATAGATATTTAGTTTTTTATTTTTTTCGTTCATTGTTCATTGTTATTGGTTATTTGTTATTGTTTATTGTTTATTGTGTTATTAGTGTTAGGATTTTATAAAAGGGCAAATTTAGTTAGTACAACTAGTGAATGCAAGATCGTAGGTAACTAGATCAGGAAAAGTTTACGGACCTAAAGATATTGAGGTAAAAGAGAAAGACAGGATCTAGTTACAAAGATGGAGGATATTGAAAAGGATGTTGAAGCACAACAAGAAGGGGGAAGTCCAGTTAGAGAAAGCAAAAGCTTAGACGTGGACATGATAATCGCCATGATGATGAAAGCGGAAGAAAATAGGAAGCAAGACATGATAAAAGCTGAGGAAAATATTGATAGAAAATTCAACAAGCTTGAAGAAAATAGAAAGGAGGATATGAGACGGCTAGAAGAAAGTATTAATAGGCAAGTGAATAAGTGGGAGAATGATAAGGAAAAATTAGTGCATAAAATGGAGAAAACGAAGGAAGAATTATGTAACAGCATGCACCGAGAAAATGATAAGTTATGGGGAACGATTATCGACAATAAAGAAGAGGTAGATGACAAGATAGGAAAGTTGGACAAGAATATTAGAACTGAAACCCGTCTAAGAGAAGAGGCTTCTCACGAAATAAACGATAAAGTAGGAAGGATACATGACATCCACGAACAAATATGTTTCCAGGTGGATAAGAATAAGGATGAGAACAAGAAACAGATAGGGGAAATTTGCAATAAATTAAGAATGTACGATCATGACCTAGAAGAGTTGAAAGAACGTGAAACACCTCGAAATTTTCAAATCGGCTGGGAAAATTGCATGTGGAATCAAGAGATGCCATATAAATTTGAAGGAAAGAAGCAAGAATCGCCAATGCTATTTTTGAAAAATATAGAAGAATATTTTAATGACATTAAGGACAATAAACAAAGAATGCGTTTGGTAAGAAAGATGCTTAAAGGGAATGCCGAACTATGGTACAATTTAGTACAAGAGCAATGTACCGATTATAAGCACTTCAAGGAATTATTTACCAAACAATATTGGAGTGATGTCCAACAAAATGTAATAAGGGAAGAATTTTCAAGGGCGAAGTATGACAAAACTATGGCACTTCGAGGAGATTTATGTAATGAAGAAATACCAAATAGCAAGATACTTCACACCACCGATGAATGAACAAGAAATAGTTCAATATTTAGCAAGGCAACTGGAGAATAATGTGGCAGAAAACATTATTCTGCAAAATATAGATAATATAACATCACTACTGCAATTTTTAAGAAGATACGATGCATACGAACAGCATCAGAACAGTTACGAAAGAGAGAATTTAACCCTAGGAATTATGGAAATGACAGAAGGAATATAATTACAGGCACGAAAGAGAGGACAATAGGAGAGATAATTATAATAGGAATTATGGAAATGACAGGAGAGATTATCAAAATCAATATCATCGTGCTGATAATCGTAGAGAGTATTTCCAAAATGGCAACAATAGGAAGCAATTATAGATCGGGAAGAGAGGAACAACTTCCAACAAAGACGAGGAGGATATAATAATGGCTACGATAGGAATAGATTTAATTACAACAATCAAGCCAAGGATAATGAACGGAGCATCAGAATAATAGAGAGAATGAAGGAAAGGATCATCGTAGAAATGATTGCAAAAGAAAATAGAAGGCCATACCAAGAGATCGTGGATGATCAGAATAGGAGGTGAATAACATCCAGGTACGAGAAGAAAGGAGGAACCGAGTTGTGGAAGGATTAGTTGGGTCAATGCCATCGTACATGCATCCCAAGACGAAGAAAAGAACACACAAAAGGACTTTGACAAGATCACCGTTCAAAATTTTTAAACACGAGCTTCCTTGTCAACAATGTAAAGACAAACTACCAACATCCTACGGAATTTTTAGAAATTGAACAAAATTTAGAACCAGAAACTGCAAACATTTTATTACCTTTCGTTAACATTAGAATTAAGAATTTAAATTTATTAGGATTAGTTGATACCGGATCAGAAATTTCATTAATACAGGAAAAGATCATCGTAGAGAATAACGATTTATTTAAAGATGAGATCATTAGAATAAACAAAATAGAAGTTATGGCAGCTACGGATAAGAAGCTTAGCACTATAAATAGGATGCTACATACTGAAGCTAAGGTAGGGGAACAGATTTTTCAAACACAATGGTTTATAACTAACAATTTAAAAATGGAGTTAATAATCGGAATGGATTTGATTAAGCAATTAAAATTGATTATCGATGCGCAACATATGAAGATAAGAATTGGTAAAGATGAATTAAACTGGGTACAGCCCTACAATAAAAGATTAAATTTATATAAACCGCATATCCAGTATTTGAAGGTGGAAAGAATTATAAAGGATGAGCAATTCGATATCAATCACATTGGTTACAAGCAAGAAGTTATAAACATTATACAAGAAAATTTGGTGTTGATAAATGAAGAACCTAGCGTAGCAAGTAAATATGTACATAAAATTGAAGTGACAGACGATTCTCCGTTCCATAATAAAATATATCCTATTCCTACGCCAGAAGAGAGCAGGTTAAAAGAAAATTAATGAAATGCTAGAAAACGGTATCATAGAAAGATCAAAGACCAGTTATCTAAATCCGTTGGTTGTTGTAAAGAAAAAGATGACAGCATTAGACTGTGCCTTGATGCAAGGAAGCTCAATTCCAGATCTAAACCTCAATATGAAACGCCACAAAATATGGACGTGCTCCTTAGTAAAATTTGGGAGAAAAAATCTTTACTAAATTAGACCTTAAGAATTCATTTTGGCTAATACCTTTGGAAAAGTCGTGTAGGAAGTACACAGGGTTTAGTATCGAAGGAGAAATATACCAATTTAAAGTGGTACCTTTCGGACTTAGTTCTTCGTCTGCTGCATTAGTAAGAGCTATGCAAGAAATTTTAAATAGATTCGAACATTTCTGTATGCACTACATAGACGATATTCTAATATTTAGTAAGAACGAAGAAGAACACTGTCTACACATCAAAACAATCATGGAAGCTTTAGCCACAAATGGTTTAAAATTAAATTTAGAAAAATGTTACTTTTTTATGAGAGAAGTCATGTACTTGGGTTATGAAATAGGGCAGACGGGAGTAAAACTAAATGATAGTAGATTGGCCGAAATAAAAGAATATCCTCGTCCTAAAATTTAAGAACGTTGAGAGGCTTTTTAGGGGTTAATTACTATCGTAAGTTCATTTCGGATATGCTGAATTATCTATTCCTTTGGTAGACTTGTTAAGAAAAAACGTACGTTGGAGTTGGGATAGAAGAAAAGAAGAAGCATTTATTAGTATTAAGGAAAGTTTGTTTACAAATATGATTTTAAGACACCTAATTTTAAGTTACCATTTATACTCAGGACGGATGCATCTTTCTATGCAATAGCAGCAGAATTATGTCAAAAACAAGGAGACGAAGAAGTACCCATTTGTTTTCTTTCAAGAATCTTAAAAGTGCATGAGATCAAATACACTACAGCAGAAAAGGAACTACTGGCCATTGTTTACGCAGTAAACAAATTAAAATTTTATCTTTTAGGCAACAAATTCAAAATTGAAACTGACAACTCTGCAATAACTTTTATGAAAACAACTAATTTTAAGAATCATAGGATGTACCATTGGTCGTTACTTCTGCAGGAGTATGATTTCGACATATCTCATAGACCAGGCAAGGATAATGTGGTAGCAGATGCGTTAAGCAGGAAGGATAATATAGACATTAAGGAAAATAGAGTTTTATGTGCATTTGAACAAATTAAACCTACATTTTGGCACAAGAATTAAGAAATTTACAAAATTCAACGCAATTTTAGAACTTAAAAGAAGATTTTGGAATCTAAAGAAGAAATATATAAGGATTACTGTATTTTGAATGATAGAATTATTAAAGTTTTAATACAGGAAAGTTAGTTGTAGTAAATGAAGATATAGCAAAATTTATCATAACGGATTTACACAAAACGTACGGACATCTAGGAATTAGGAAAACTTGGTTAATTTTTAGAGAAAATTTCTATGCAAAGAAGGATTTAACATATGTCAAGAATATTATAAATAAATGTGAGCTTTGCATATTAGCTAAAGAGAAGAACCACACTAATTTCAACCTTGTCAAAAGTATAAAAGTGAGTAAACCATTAGAAATAATAGCAATTGACTATATTGGAAATTTAGTACCTGGTCAGAACGGATATAAAAATATATTAGTAATCGTCGATATTTTTTCTAAATTTATAAAATTATACCCTAGCAGGAATGCACAGCAAAACAAGCCACGATTTCTATCGAGAAATTCATGGAAGAAACAGGAAAGCCAAAAGCTATATTAGCCGACAATGCCACTTATTTCAGAACTGCCAAATTTGTAAAGAAGTTCGAAGAGATGGGAATAAAGATATATTTCTGTTCGATCAGACATCCTCAAGGCAACCCAGCCGAGAGATATATCAAAGAAGTGATTAAATTTTTAAGAATATTCACGTATGAGAAACATAATGCTTGGGTGAAGTATCTTAAGGTCATAGAGAAGTGCATCAATGAAGTACCGAATGTTAGAACACAGGTAGCTCCGATAACATTAATAAAAAAGATTATACCAGAAAGACCCTGGAGGCAACAAGAAGAAGAAATTGAAGTTGAAAATTTACTCCAAGAAGTCAAAGAAAGGTTGTGGAAGATTTTAGATAATTATGAAAAGAAACATTCTGCCAAAATTAAAAGAAGGTTACATTTAAGGAAGGAGATTTAGTAATCATACGCCGTTTAACAGTTGCAGATAGAGCACGAAAAATGTGTGCAAAACTCTTACTACCATATGAAGGTCCGTATAGGGTAAAAAATGTTTTGGGGTACTACATATGAATTAGTCAATATAAAGGATGGTAGTAGTAGAGGTAAATTTCATATATCCATGATTTATCCATATTTCAAAATTTAATTTTAATAGGTAGGTCAATTAAAGAACTTAATATTTTCTTGTACAAAATATCTTCATTCTTAAATTGGGGAATTTGAGATGTTTAGAAAGAGGTAATAGAAGTATCGGACAGCTTACATGACATTTGGGTCATAAAAAGGGGTAATTTCTGGCTCGATACAAGTGCGAGACACAATTTTACATAAATATGGTTCACGATGTGTTTAAAATAAATTTATTTGGTATAAATTGATCTGAATATCATTTGCTAAGTTTGGTTTCATCATAAAAAGCAATTTGTTGCTACCAAAATTGTCAAAGATGTTAAATATCACCATTTTCGTAGAGTCATTTTAGTAGTGCAATTTTACAATAAAATTCAATTTTTCAAAGTTAATTTGGCAAGTAGACATTTCACAGGTGTTTAAACATGGACTATGTAGTTAGGATTATGTTAGGGATAAGGTATGTTTAGTTTTTAAGAGCAGGAAATACAAAAATTTAGTTAAAAGGGTTATAATATGGATAGTGTAGACAATTTTCGCACACATTTTTGTTAGTGAATTAGTGACAAAGTTTATAATAATTGATTCACAAGAAGAAAGACATTTAGAACATTTTGGCATACAAACATTTATAGTGCCGTACAATTTATAATGTAAAAATCCCAAAACAGTGTTAGACGATGAGATTTTTCAATGCAAGACTAAATAACATTATGCATTGCAAATAAGTAGTGTGAACAATAAAGACAAGTTGTACAAACCTTAAACATAACATTTTATGTGCTAAAACATTTTTAATATGAATTTATTTCATATTTAAAATTTAAGTATGGTTACGTTGTAAATTTTAGATTTTTCACATAATTTTATACTTTTTCCATATTATTAGATTTAGTTTTTGCTCTTAAAGCAAATAATAGTTGTTCTTTCACAATATAAATAAGTTTTTATAAGGATACAGCGTTTTATCCGCAAAAATTTGCTAAATCTAAGTTGATTTCTAGACAAATTTACAAAACTTAAAATTTTCATTAAATTAAATGTTTTGAATTTAAAAGATATGTTTTCTTATGTAAATTGTCCTCAGAATTCCATTTTCGCAAGTAATTTTAGTGTAGCTTGTAATGTATAGTTAGTAGCTTATTTTGATTAGATTAAGTTGTTTCGTTTATTAGTGGTAGGATTTATTGCTTATTAGGTGTCCTTTTATTCGAAATTTCACATAGTTTTCATTTCTGTTTTTAAATTTCATTTCCGACCATGTATAAGAAAGTTACGGCCAAAATTCCATTTTTGTACAATTCTTAATTTTGATTAGCCAATCACATTCATTGTAAATTTTGCAATATGGCTGTAAAAAAATTGAAATTTCTGTAGCAACCAGAAACCTATAAAAGCAAGAGCTCAGGAAGTCATTCTCTCTCAGTTTTTGTTCAAAAAGTGAAAAGATTAAAACAGTGTTGCTAATTTAGTGTTTACTTAACCTAATTTATTTTCGTCGAGAAAGTTTACGGTACGAATAATTTCGAGAGCACTTGTTTTTATAACTTCGGTCAAAATTTAAATAGTTCGGTCACCGATACCTGTCGTTGTTAATAAATTATTGCTGTACGATTAATTGATGTCACGATTTTGTGAAAATTTGTTTTCATGTTTTCCGATTTAAAATAATTTTGATATACCAAATTAAATTCCATTTTTATTTGGTGAAAAGTTGTTTTATTTATCCGGACAATTCCTCTTAAATAAATATTATATTTTCGGTAACTAAAATAAAATTGTGTTAATAAAAATCTTGGATACTAATAATACATTTTAAACGAAATCAGTCATAAGATTTAAAACCATTTTAATAAAAGTTACCATTGTAAATAAGTGTTTGGAGGTTGCCGTTTTGGAAAGAAAACATCTTGAAGATTGGAGGTTGGTGTCTTCGAGAACCGAGATAGCAGTTGGACATTCGTAACAACAACAGCCGAGTGAACATTGCCTGCCTCCAGCTGAAGTTTGAAGACATCATTCAATCGACAGGAAGGATTGTATCTGTGAGTTTTAAAATTTTTAACCCTGTTATTGGTATTTCCTGCAATTAATATTTGTTATATGTTATTAATTAAGAATTTCAATTATTTACCTGTGTAAACACCTCTGAAGCAAACCATTTCATTTTCTTTTTCTAAATTTTCACATTTTGATCCAAACATTAAAATTTCTTAATTATTTGACATTTTTTGACAGTTTTAATTATTTTCACTTAAAGTCAGTAACGCATGCGTTAGAGAGCAAAACTTATTCAGAGCAAATTTTATACGTCAAATTCAATTAAGTATAGGATATTTCTTATACAAAAATATATTATCTTCAACTAAATCCTTGAACCCTTTCCCCTTATTCGATTTATCGCTAAATAATATTATTAAATTAATTAATACATTTCAATTTATATATATATATATATATATATATATATATACAGGTATGGAAAAACATTATTGCGGGTCTGACTTATAATAAGCTAGAAAGAAACCCAATTAGCGTTATATGAGTGTGAGAGAGACATAACTTTACCGATGTTGCCACTTGTACATATTTGTATGTAGGCACAAAATATGAACTACTTAATTCTCCTTCAATCTAGCTTCAACATTTCTAACGAAACCAAAGCAATTAAGATGATGTTGAAAAGTCGCGTGTTCTTTGAAACTATTAAGTAAATATGAAAATGTAAACTTTCACCATTAACACTCATAATAAAATACTTATCTTTTTTGGGGTTTTTTAATGGTGTACTTTAAATTATACAATCTAAACGTTTCGATAACACTTACAGTTATCTTCGTCAGTAGTAATGTTTGTTAAAAATTGTTAAAGATGTAGTAAACAATTTTGTCAAATTTGACAAGTTGTGTGTGCAAGTAACATTTTCCTAAATCCGCATCAACAGTGATTATATTACTGCACACAGTAAAGAAATATGTATGAAAATTTCCCTATAAAAGTGATGATTAACATCGACGAAACAGCAAAAAGAGAGATTTTGTCAAAATATATGCACTTAACAACAATGGCTGCTTGGAAAGTAAGAAATTTTTCAACCCAAAATGTTCTTATCAAAAATCATTGTTGCCAAAATCAAATTTATATGTATTACAATAAAGAGTTGTTTGTAAGATATACTTATTTAATATTATCCTATCTACTGGTAATTCAACAAGGTAACAGATCCCTTTTTAAATGTACGAATATGAAACTAACCAGAACCCACGTACATCCCATAGATGGCACTAGTAGGTTTGTTTGAAACTGTTCTAAAGAGTAAATAGCAAGTATATACAGAAAATTTAGACACATTATTCTAGCGAAATAAGGAACGAGTAATCCTTAAATAACAACCCGTAAATATTCAATCTACAGATAAATTCTGTTTTGTTTTAGAACAGTAAGCAAAGAAAATTATGATGTCAATCCGATAAGATCCTATATCGATTTTTACACGTTACACATATTACATATAAACAAATGTAATGTAAAAAGTAGTTTCTTTCAGCAAAAAATGCTACGTCATTTTGTTCAATTACTTTGTAAATGAAGTAACCTTAAATCGTACCAATACTATAAAAGGCTTCGCCGTTTTATTTGACCACAAACTCCAATTTACTGAACACGTTCAAAACGTTTGTTCTTCCGCTTCTAAAACAGTGGGCTTTATTATTAGAAACTGCAAATACTTCAACAATCCCAAGACAATTTTATATCTTTATTTTTCTCTGATAAGACCAAAGCTAGAGTACTGCGATTTAGTAGGGTAACCTATCTATGAGACTCAAACTAATGCTATAGAAACTTCTTAAAAGTTCTTAAAATACGTAGCATTTAAAGCTGACGGGTCATATCCAGACAAAGGATATCCAAACGAGTTGTTACTTTCACGATTTAACCCTTTGCTTATGGATAAGTGTTGTATGCTAAATAGCCTAAAATCGCTACATAGATTACTGCACAATTCTATTGACTGCCCTTATATGTTATCCAATCTTAATTTCTCCACTCCCTCGGGTACTTGTAGGTATATGCAAACTTTTCAATATTCAACACCTCGAACTAATATGTTGTACAAAAGCCGTACGTTTATCTGTCAACTACAACCTGATTTGTATATTAGTTGATATCAATTTCAGTTCGCTTTCGTCCATCCTGGCTGCTGAAATAAATAAATAATTAATTGAGGCTGAATTTAAGTTATTATTAAGTTTTTTTCTCTTCCTTGCAAGATTTAATGTAAACTTTAGGTTATTCAACGAAATGTGCGCACTTAATAGCCATAAGTAATGCTATGTTATTTTTATTTGCTATATATTTATATTTATGTACACGTATACACTACTAGAAATTATCGCTTATGTATGTTGTTCTGTAATTGGATTTTTGTCTGTAGAACAACAATAAATTACCATTATTATTATTATTAAGGGCTAATTACAACGAGTCGCCCCAGTGGACACATTATACCGGATAAAGGACTGCGGAACTTGCTTATGTAAGAATAATTTTAGATTTTTGAATGGTAGAAGTTTGATAATCTTTAGAGGTATCATTATTTATATCGTTTCATTTCAGTTCAGACAATAAGGATAATCAATCTACAATACCATTATTATATGTTTAGATCATAAGATTTAGGTATTTTAAATATATATATATATATATATATATATATATATATATATATATATATATATATATGAATGCCTATTCTCCTTGATCACTCCATAACTTGCGAACGACTTTACAGTTTTATAATACTTTCGAGGGCCTGTTCTTTGTGAAGTATAGGTATCCATTAAGAAAGGGTTTTTCGAAATTCTACCCCTAAGAGGGTGAAATAGGGGGTTGAAATTTTTTGTGAAACTGTTTATTCTATGGGTCGATTAACTTGAAAATTGATAAACATACTCTTCAATTAAAATTATGAGACACGTTTATCACAAAATTTTAATATCGCCCTCTCCCAATGTTGAGATCGCAGCAACGCGCGACGGGTACAGCTAGTCTGTAGATATTTTTGAAAGATTGGTAATACAGACCCATTAATTAACTTATTTTTTTTATTTGTTTAAATTGTTATTCCTTACTCTAAAGGTTAAAAGTGAACCAATATTATAAGAGTTCATTGTTTACTTGTGTGAAATCACACAGTTTAAGAGTAATCAATCTTTTGATATTTTGGCTTAATGATTGATGTGGGAATTGTTTATTTTGAGTCAGATCGATTAGAAAATTTACTTATTTTGCATTGATTCACAGTCATTAAATACATAATACTGATGACAAGATATTTATTAAGCAGAAATTTCAGATTTGAATTATTACAATGCATTCATGCTGGTCATTATTTAAATACATTTTAAAGAGAAAGTATTCAAATAAGATCGTTACGTTTTTAAAATTTGTAAATACCAATTAATGTTTTTGTGATCAAAAATTAATAGACCAGAGTATTATTTTTCTATTGGGTGATATTGATTTCAGAATTTTTATGACAGCAGCATTAACCTATGTGCATGCGAGGGTAAATTAGAAAGTATCTAGATAACGTTTTATTACTTTGATTTTATGAATATGAAAGGTGCGATCAATAAGTATAGGACGACACGTATGCTTCAAAATTTTATTAAACCGTGGATAAATTTATTCTTAAGGGTAATTTAACTTAAAAATTTTTAAAATTGTATCGACGTGCATTAAGTTTTCTGAGGCAACATTTAACATACTCTGTTAAAGCAAAAGTGCGTTTGAACTTGACTTGTGGAGCATTAACTTAACGCCTCGCCTAGGATTATTTATTTTAGAAACATTTAAGATCGTGGTGGCGCTTAGAGACAATTTTTCTTGGACTGAATGTCGTTATTTGTCGATTTATGGTAAGTGTAAGGTGTTTGAAACTAAATTTTAATAATTTTGCGTCTTATATCGACTCCGCCTATTTCCACTGCAGTAGGCCTGTACGACGCCAAATGCGGTTCGTTCGTATAAACAACACGCACACACTTACACACCCAAACACACACCTACATACACCCACACACAACCAGAACCATACACACAACACCCACACCCACATACACACCCTCACACACATCCACACACACCAACATCCACACTCACACACACACACACACACTCACTCACACCCACACACTCACACAAATACGCCTACACCTGCATCCACACACCCACGCCCACATCCAAACCCACTCACCCATACGCACACCACACACCTTATACCACACACCACACACACAACACACACCATACACTACACACCACACACCACACACCACACACACACACAACACGACACGACGACACACGACACACGACACGACACACGACACGACACACACACACCACACACCACACACCACACACAACACGACACGACACGACACGACACACAGGCACACCACACACACATCACACACACATCACATCACATCACACATCACATCACACATCACATCACACATCACACATCACATCACACATCACATCACACATCACATCACATCACACATCACATCCACATCGCACATCGCACATAGTACTAGCACATCGCACATCGCACACGCACACCGGTCACGTCGACATCGCACAACGCACATCGCACATCGCTCATCACACATCACACATCACACATCACACATCACACATCACACATCACACATCACACATCACACATCACACATCACACATCACACATCACACATGACACATGACACATGACACATGACACATCGCACATCGCACATCGCACATCGCACACCGCACGTCGCACGCACGTCGCACGTCGCACGTCGCACATCGCACATCGCACATCGCACATCGCACATCGCACATCGCACATCACCACATCACACATCACATCACACATCACACATCACACATCACACATCACACATCACACATCGCACATCGCACACCGCACACCGCACGTCGCACGTCGCACGTCGCACGTCGCACGTCACACGTCGCACATCGTACATCGCACATCGCACATCGCACGTCGTACGTCGCACGTCGCACGCCGCACGTCGCACGTCGTACATCGCACATCGCACATCGCACATCGCACATCGCACATCACACATCACACATCACACATCACACATCACACATCACACATCACACATCACACATCACACATCACACATCACACATCACACATCACACATCACACATCACACATCACACATCACACATCACACATCACACATCGCACATCACACAGCACACGTAGAAGTAAATATATACTTTTCAATTGACTAGAATTTATAATATATTAGATATAACCTTGTAATATGTTGCACGACTAATTTATTTCTACAAAATTATTGCGGGAACAATTAGTGCAGTAAATAAACTCTGCAAAATAAAAGTAAACACAATGCAATATGTTGCCACTTAATGAGGTTACATTTTGAACTGTCGACAGTTTGTTCCTGAAACTACTCTTCTCGCAATGATATTTAACCAGATTGTGCTTGTGATGATACGTATTTTATAAGAAAGAAAGGTGTGTATTTTGCATTTTGCATTTCAGGAGCAATTTCATTGTTTTTTTTATGATTCCATAATGTAAAAGCGTTGCACCGGTCATTTTCAAATAATAATAAATATGAATAAATAGTTATGTAATTATAATTTAAAGTGTGCCTGATTGTGTATATACAGATGCACATTTTACAGTGTTAATAACCAAGACATTAAGTGCACGCCTTGTAATTTGTTGATTGTTACTGTTTAATACGTAAATTCCAATTTAGATAATCAATAAAATTTGTATAATTTTATTATAGCAGGTGTTAAAAGAAATGCAAAATTCATTAATCATTTTTATTTTGTAAAAATCGTTGTTTCATTACTTAAAACAAAGCTGCACGCAATTCATGTCCTTAATTTACGTTTTTCGTTCATTATTAAGTTATAATGTTTAACATTGCTCAGTTTAACTTCTTTAAAGAAACATAAAAATGCAAACGTTCACAATTATCCTTCTTAATTAAAATACTTATGTTTTGGGTTTGTAATCGTCCGTTTTTATTTATTTTTTATACAAATTATAATGTTTCCATAATCATTACCGTTACCGTCATCAGTCAAATAAATATATGAAAGATGAAAAAATAAAAAAAAAACAAAAACCTAACTCATTTCAAATGTCACCGAAACAGCTCAAGAAATAGGTTACCTTTTAAACGATTAAATCTCAAAATTGATTTTATATGAACACACACACACACACACACACACACACACACACACACACACACACACTCTGGGAACTAAAGGAACGTGTTTAGTTTTCGATTTGAGGGACTAAAGCATTAGAGTGAAAAAGCGGATTAATAACATTATTGTGTTTAAATCCATAAGCGTAATATGGAAAACATAGGTTAAGGAAGTCCCTAGCAGAACAATTGATCCAATTGTAACGTTCAGTAACCGTGCAATGCTACCAATTCTTCAAATTAATATTTATGGTAATATACCTGACAGTGAAATCGAAAAAGATGTAATGGCGGTGTGTTAACTTTAGGTTTCTGTAAACATGTATCTTAACTTTATTAGACATTCGAATAGACTAATGGTATCTAGAAGAGCGATGAGTGATATAGTAGAAATGTTAAGTAGATATATGGAGGGGGATCTAGACCCAAGGTCAATCGTTACGGTGAATCGTTGCCGGTATAGTAAGGCGGGTTTTAACCCAGATAAAGATTAATCCGTCTCTCTGGTGGTGAGAAATACAAGCTCTTCAACTTTTCAAGATCAAACTTTTGGCGAGAAATTTAAATTTAAATTCAAGGTCAAAATGCCAAGATAAAAATTTTAAATCTAAAAATAGAATTTTCAAGGTCAAACATTATTGACCTATAAGGGTATCATATTACAATTCTTAGAAATATAAATCCGCTATAGCTCCTCTGAAGCGTAGGTTTTTGCCTATGGTAAAAAGTAGGTCAAGGTTAAATGGTTCATGTATTGACTAAATTGAATCAAGGTCAAATACTTGTCTAAGCCAAAAGTAGGTCAAGGTGAGTAATTGACACGTCAACGCTTTTATGAGTATTTCAAAGAAGAAACTCGAATTGAAGAATTTAAAACGTTACTAAACATGAAGGATGTGTTCATAAGTAGTTTGGTTGCAGCCGGAACACAACAAACATCACATTTTGTTTTTAATGGTAGTGCTACAACCCCACCATATGTAAATTACGCATGCTTTAACTAGAATCATTTCTTAAACAGTGTTTAGTCGTAATCCAATTGCGAGCAAGTAAAGTCTGTATTTAATTATAATGCAAGCAGCAATAAAATAATTCCTGGAACGATGAAAACTCAGAAGTTCACCGTTATATATGGATACCCTACATAGTTGTAGTAACAATATGAATAATACTAATACTAATTTAACATTGTGCTGTTGGTGCTGTCAAAATAGTGATGGTACTAATAGTAGTAAAAATAAAAATGAAGACAAACGAGATGAAGGTTATTCTTCTTCTAACACTGACTGGCCATCATTTCAACATAAGGATGATTTATCTGAAGTGTATAAACAAGCAGCTAATGAATACTTAATCGATTGTGTGTATTATAAACTATCGAACGATACTCATCACGCAAAACATATGAAAATTGGATACATTACGCATCTCAACCTTGCACCAGTAGTGTGTATGGGGTGTGGCAACTGTGATCAAAGTAATAATGTGGTGTGAGACATGAAGGAATGGAATGAAAGATATGAAGATGGCATTCATATGTAGAATTACAATTTTTTCGATCCCAAGAAATTGAAAACCAAATTGATTAGTCAAATGTAAACTATGAAGTTGATATAATATATGATCAACATTATGAATCTCTATCTAGCAATCTTGGTATTTATTACAATTGGGAATTGAAAAATGTTATGATAGAAAACTACAAATGCTGTTCTTGCACATTCTATGACCATAGTGTAGAAGAACTATGCAATTTAAAGGATATAATAAACTATGGATTGTAATTTCTTGAATTTTACAATCTGGAGTGTTTCTATGAAAAGTTTATACAAGTTGTTGAATACTGTCGTTTTCACGAGAAAAAATTCCATGGTAGTGATGATGACATTTATAAAAACATTGAAGATGTTATAAACGCTACGTATAATATTAATTCACATAACACTGTATGCTTAATGGAAATATTGTATTACCGTCCTGCATATCTATCTAATGTACAGCATTTACTAAATAAAGGAATATTAATAACTATGATTTGTTTTTGTGACCTCGATTGAAGTGTAAATACCCTGCTTTATCCATCTAGATAAACAATGTTAGGTAAGAAGCGAAAGAGTGCAGGTGGCTTAGTGAATACGCTAATCAATAAACTTCCGGTGGAATTGCATTTACCTGGTTACCAGTATTGTGGTCCTGGTACAAATTTAGAGAAACGACTCGCACGCGGTGACCCTGGTATTAATGAATTAGATGCTCAGTGCAAACTTAATGATATCAGTTACAGAGATTACCGAGATTTAGAAAGTAGACATAAAGCAGACCAAATTTTAGAAGAAAAAGCTTGGGAACACTTTAAATCACCAGACGCAATATTAGGAGAACGAACTGCCGCTTTAGCAGTCAGTACCACCATAAAAGCAAAGAGAAAATTATGAATGCGGTATAAATGCCGATCCAACCAGAAAAAGAAACCGTTATGCAATGGTGGACATTTATTTCATTTACAAAAACAATAGCTAAAAAATTAAACCTAACGGAAATTTCACCAATACAATAAAGTCAGCACTTTTAACGGCAAAACGTGTGGTACAAAGTTTAGGAGGAAAGGAAAACATTAACGTTCCCAGAGTAATTCCCTTACCTAAGCAAGGGAGGTTTTTACCATTTCTTATTCGGTTATTCGCAGAATTATCAACAATCGGTGCTTTCGCTGGCGGCGCATCGGAAATTGCTAAAGCAGTCAATGAGGCTAAAAATTGCAAGAAGAGACATCGCACCATAATTGCATAATGGAATCTATCGCTATAGGTTCCGTGAATAAAAAAGGCAGCGCACTTTATCTAAAACCATACAAATCTGGTGGTGGTGCGTTTTACATAAAACCGCTTCCAAAAAACTGAATATATTACCCGAAAGGCAGTTAACATATATTGATTTAAAGAAATACACCAAAAATGTATTCTATTTTAGGGATATTTTTATGAGATATGGCATGCCTAAATTGAAAAAATTAATCTGATATTATTAACTTAGATAGCCAAAGAGGATCAGGGAGACATTGAGTTTGCTACAAAAAGCGAGGTAAAAGGGTATGGTATCAGTCTAGTTTCGGTAATCTTCGACCACCAATCAAAGTGATTAACTACTTCCGGGGATGTAAAATTTATTATAATTAATAATAATGTGTTGGTAACACAGCTAGCTACAACTTCTATCCACCGATAGAATTAGATTTCGGGAAGAAATACATTATCGAACAGCATTAGAAATATTTATACAGGCAACGACAGATTTTATTTTAGAACAAATTCATGCCATTGCGAGTGACTAATATTTCACACGGTGCATAAAATATCCACAGAAAAATTTATCATTAGGGAAACAACAATACACGTAAGTGTGAGATAAACTGTTAGTTTGCTAAATATTACATAAATAATGTTTTACTAAAATTTCATTATCTTATATATTTATATAATCATTTAAATTACTTGATGGCCATATTCATGAATCTGGTCCACACGCTCAACCCAAGCAGGAATTTGTATTTGTTTCACATTTATGAATGTTTTCTAATATCTATTTGTAAATTTTGTGATGTTCCTCATTTTCCCATGGTTGAAACTTATAGCTGATGTTTTGTTCTAATACTATTTTAATTAAAATATAGAGACACTTTATTATAAGTTTTGTTATGAACGAATAAGTTCAAAGGTAAATAAGTAATTAAAATAATTTATATAAATACATAAATAAAAAGTTTACCTCGAATAGGATTTGAACCTACCACCTGTACTTTGCTAGAGTACCGCGCTAACCATCTGCCCCAATCGATGCAAATTTTGTCTTCATGTATGTAGAACTGAAGTAAATTCTAAATATAAATTCTACATACATAAAGACAAAGTTTGCATCGATTGGGGCTTGAATCTCGATGGCGCAGATGGTTAGCGCGGTACTCTGGCAAAGTGCAGGTCGTAGGTTCAAATCCTACTCGAGGTAAACTCTTTATTTATGTATTTAATAAAATTAATAATAATTTTTAATTATAAAGACACTTAGTTACAATTTAGTTACAATAAATAAAGTGTCTTTATAAGCAGAATTAATATTTTCTAAGCTATATTTAACATTTGCCTGCATACACAATAAATCATCATCACCCCATAATAAATTGTATACATACACTTTAAGTGGCATGTCATCAAATAAATTCATATCATCTAAGATCCTATCTACTTCATTAAATGTAATGAATTGTACCCTTTATTAACACACAATTTGATAAAACTTATTGTCTAATTTAATTGTTTTATCAAATAATGGCTTAATAATAACTTCATTTGTACGCTTTGAATCTATAGCACATCAGTTAAAGCACTCATCAGGAATAACAATATGTTGTAGTATATTCCATACAAGTAAATAGCTTTCAGTGGAGCACTTCCCCATCGAAGAACGCTTGATGTACTTTCTGTAAATGTGATCACTACTATACCATAGTTCTTCATGCGAATTGTTTTCAAGACTACTCATATTCATAATGATAAAATAGAAGAGAAACATATAAAATGCTATGTAAAGTTATATCCCCAAGGTCTAGTATCGGCGAAATTGAAATTTACTAGTCGTTTATCATCGTAAGGATTAAGTATTACTTTATTCTGTTTAATTCTAACACATCACGTTTCTTTGACCTTATCAAACGTTGATATCGCTTTATTACGTTGCCATCAAACAAAACATGGTTATAATCATTTATTGTGATCTGTTTAACCCTTGCTTGGGTAGAACCCTTTGATTTTTTTACATTTTCATCAACAGTGTAAGCATACATTTTTGCACGAAGTCCTACAAATTCTAACATAATTTTACCATGATTCCATCTTTCATTAAGCTTGGAACTTTCTTATTTGCTAATGGAAATCCAAAGATATTATCAGGACTATAATCGGACGTATCAAATTTATCAATGTCTTCTCTAATGCATTCATATACATTAGGAACTGAAAAAGAGTATACGAGACTATCGGTATCGGTATACAAGACCTCAGCATTATTAGGAAACTTAGGGAGCGTGTAACTATAATGAAAATTGTATAAAAAAGTTTTTGAAACGTCTAAAACACTGAAGCTTACATATATAGGTTTATTTAAATATACTTCTAGTTTATTCATTTCAATGATAAGTACATCTTGTTAAATATTGTAGAACTATGGAAATTTGGTTTTGATATGTAGGCACGAGCACATTGCGGCAATCGTGGCGCGATAACAAATAAATCTATGCAGGTGGAGATGATACGTGTGCTCGGCTAACGTTAGATGGTGAAGGAAACGGAGCGGGTTCGGCTCTGCAACGTTAACCCTATTAACATTTGTGGGCGCCAGACCTACCTAGTAAACCGTTCATTAGGTCAATTGAACTAGTAGTTCCACCATGAGCATAAATACAAGATAAAGACAACGTCGCTATAAGTTGGATTTTATTATTATAATATGAATATATGTATATATACAAAAGTAGGTAAGACACAATTCTTAAAGTACACCACTAAAGGTGGCAATTAAAAGGGTGACCTGAATTGCAAGGCACTAAAGAACAATCGTTCTGAACTTAACCACACACTAATCAAGACCTGAATAATTAGGTATTAGGTTACTTTATAAGCTATGGATTAATCTAATTGACTCAACAATCTTCTTATAGAGTGCAACAACTGGCTTCCATAAGGGAAGTCACAAAGGTGAATACTTAGATCCAATCGTAGGTTTGATTCTAATATAATTAATGATTGCTAAAACTTGAAGTGCGTATTTGTTTAGATAATGATATTTGACTGCAACGAGTACAGGGTAACAGAAGTAAAGGGTTACTTTGGCCAAGGTAAGCTAGTCTGTGTAATTTGGTCATATGTTGTGTAATTGTTTCGCACCCTATACATGCACACGTCAATAATTTCGGTACCTTAGTCACAGTTTCCTGATAATGAATGTAAACGTTAAAAACTGTCATAACATATCTACAGTAATTGTTAAAGTGAACCATCAGGAAGCGGTTACTAGTTCAAGTAAAATTTCATTAGTAACTCAAAGTTGCACGACCGTATCTTTACAAAGATTAAAACTTTGAATGTACGAGAGGTAAGAAAAGATATAAACTAAAGTAGCCTGACCTTTTTTTTTTTTTTATGAAAATAAATGCTCTCGCAGCTTATTTTTTCTAGGAAATAAGCCAAAGACTTGGGATGTTACCATGTTCGACTTGATTGCCATAAAGTTCAGGTCCAGAACCGAGGATGGTGCCTTTCGATAGGACGTAATAACTCCAACGTACTATTAGGAATATAACTATGTTTATGTAAACTTTACAACCACCATTTTTAAAGCTAAAAAGTTTCCGTAAATATGGTATATAATTGTGAAAATTTAATGTCTTACCTAGCTGTTATAGCTTGACTAATATATAAGACGAATAGAAATACTATGAGTACTCGGAGGTCAATTACTATATCCAATATAACAAGATTTTCTAGCTAAAAGATTTCCTTAAGTATGTTATATAATGATGCAAAATTAATGTCTTACCTAGCTTAATTAATCAGTGCGAAGAATAGAAGTTATATGATTATTTTAAGTTTAACAACTATATACAAGATACAGACATATACTAATTATATGTGCAATCTGTTCTTTTTTTTTATTCCCCCAAAGGGTAACGGTTGAATACCGATTCCAAAAAAATAATTCGATTATAACAACCGTAATAATTACACTGGTTGTTAATTATCCCTTAACGGAAGACTTTCAATAAAATTTAGTCTTTAAACAACCCAGTGCAGAACAAAACTGAATTTTTATAAAGCAAAATGATTTATCAGAAACTCAGGAATTTTTAACAAAAATGATAAGGCTGGAAAGTTGTGACCTTTTGGATTGATCTTTCAAATATTTACTAATTTACAAAATTGAAGAAGAGTGTAGGCAACACACATTGCTGGGGTGATTTGTGTTTACTGTTTGATTATTGAAATTATGATTAAAGAATGGACAATTATGTTGTTTATTATTTCTAAATCCTAAACTAATTAATGATATTTACATATTCTATTAAATATGACCGGTGAAACTAAAATTGTATCCCACAGCTGAGAAAATCGAGAAAAAGACTGTTGCAAATATCCCGGTCTGCCAGGGAAAAAAAAATTTGGGACAAATTTTTTTTTTTTTTTTGCGAAACGCCGGATAGGTGGCAACTTGAGAAGTAGTGGTGAATAACTTACTAACTAACAAACTAATTCTAACTAAAAATGCAAAATGAAGGCTGGTAGACTTCCGTCTAATTGGGGTCATCAATAAGATAGGGTTTTAGATCTTTGACATTATAGTTCCTTTATACTCCATGTTTATCCTTGAGTTCATAATTCCAAGGATTTAAGCGTTTGCTTATAAAGAATGGACCAACATATTTGGGGCCAGTTTAGCTGTGTAATGTTTGGATGCGTCTGATAACATAAAGTTTCTTTTAAATACCGGTTGGCCGACTATGTATTGTACATCTCGGCGTCTTAGGTTATAGGTAGAAGACATTTTAATTGATGCTTTGGTCAAAAGTTTCTTTACATCAGCGAACAGTTCTTTAAATCCGGCAATGCGATTACTGGACGTTGAGTGACGATCGACTTGAACATCTTCGAGGTTGTCTTTGAATTTAGAAGTAGTTCCATCTAAGTTCATTTCACAACCGAAATTAATAAAATATGGGGAATTGTTGGTGATCTCATGTTTTGACGAGCGAATTGCAGCGGCAACCTTAGGTAACAATGAGTTCCATTTTCGTTGGTTATCTTCAACGAAACACGAAATGGCAGTTTTTAATATTTTGTTTGTCCTTTCTGACGGGTTAGCCTGAGCGTGATAATATGACGTGTATCTGATCTTTACGTGATAATCGTTCATGATGTTGGTAAACTGACGTGATCTAAATTGGCCATTATCTACTATTATGGATGATGGGACGCCAAAGAGTAATAAAACATTGTTTTCAATTAGTTTCGCAATAGCTGAAGCGGTAGCTGTTCTTAGAGGAAAAATAAGGAAACTTAGAAAATAATCTACCACAACGAGTATGTAGTTATATCCATCTGATTTTGGGAGTGGACCCACGATATCGGCTGAGATTAGTTCCCAAGGCTTATTTACGTAAGTCCTACCTGTCATGAATCCAGCGGGAGGTTTGTTTTCAGGTTTGTGTTTAGCGCACGTTTCGCAGTTTCTGATGTAGCGAGCCACATCCGCGTGCATTTTGGCCAATAGTATAAATTTTTTAATTTATGGAAGGTTTTGAAGATTCCAAGGTGACCTGAAGTTGGAGTATTGTGAGCTGAAAAATTAATTGTGTTCTTTGGGGTTTAGGATTACCTTTTTCCAAAAGTCGATTTCCGGTTCCACAAGATTGGGATATTTACCGGGTAAGTATTTATATATCGCGTCGCCTGACATTCTCCATTGAGAAAATTTTGTAGGGTTTTTGGCAATAGAATTTTTTAGAGTCGTATACCATTTGTCATTACCCATTTGTGTGTCCGGGTTTTGATCGATGGCTTCGATGATTGGGACCGAACGTGATAGACAATCCGGAACTACATTGTCTTTGCCTTTTCTATGGATAATTGTAAAGGTATATTGTTGCAAGGCTACTGACCATCTGCTTAAGCGTCCCCGAGGGTCTTTAAGATTACTAAGCCAAATTAAACTGTGATGGTCTGTGATAACGGTAAATTTTGCGCCTTCGATATAACAACGAAAGCGTTCGATTGCCCAGAGTACGGCGAGGCATTCTTTTCGGTGATACTAAAGTTTTCTCATTTCTTGATAGAGAGCGACTAATAAAGGCGACTACTTTCTCGCCATCTGGATGAGTTTGTGTTAGAACTGCGCCTAGTCCGAAGTTGGAAGCATCGCATTGTATGGTAAAGGGTAGTTCGAAGTCAGGGCAGGTTAATACTGGTGCCGATACTAAATATTCTTTTATCAGTTTGAACGAATTGTGCGCGTCTTCCGACCATTCAAATTTTACTTTCTTTTGTTAGGTTAGTGAGTGGAGCAGCAACGGTTGCGAAATTCGGTATAAACCGTCTATACCATCCTGCCATACCTAGATAGCGGCGCAATTGTTTTACATTAATGGGTGGAGGTATGTTTAATATAGCGCTGACTTTATCGTGGTCGACGTGTAAACCGTTTTCGTTAATCACGTAGCCAAGGTATTTAAGTTCGTGTCTGCAGAAGATACATTTGTCTCTATTAATTGTTAAGCCGGCTGATTTTAGACGGTTAATAACTTCAGTAATGAGTGAAAGGTGTTTGTCAAATTCTTGGGATAATATAATTATGTCGTCCATATAAACGAACACAAAAGGCTCGAGATCATGCGCAATTACTTTATCTATAAAGCGCTGCCATGTGCTAGGGGAATTAGAAAGTCCAAAGGGTAAGCGAGTGAATTGAAAGAGACCTCTATTAGGTACAGTGAATGCTGTGAATTGTTTGGATTCTTCTTCTAATGGAATTTGATAAAAGGCCGATTTTATGTCAATGCTGGTGAGATATTTTGCGTTACGAAGCTTGTCAAGAGTGGCAGTGACCTGTGGAAGGGGGTAAGCATCATGTGTGGTAACTTTGTTTATTTTGCGAAAATCTACGCAGAATCTGTAAGAATTGTCTTTTTTCTTGATAAGGATTATAGGTGAGGCCCAGGGCGACTGAGATGGTTCAACGATATTCTGACGAAGTAAATTATCCAGCTCATTGTCAATGTGTTTTTGCACTACCGGGCTAACTGGGTAGTAGCGCTGTTTGATGGGTTGAGAATTTGTTATGATGCGGTGTTTCACTAGATTAGTACAACCTATGGAGTCTGGCATGTCATGAAAGACGTCGTCGAGGACTTGTTTTAAGTGAAGTTGCTGTTGAGCGGAAAGTGAATTATAGGATGATATGGTAGGTGTTTTGGCTTCGATATTGTCTAATCTAAATTTCCATTCGTCTTCTATTAGGTTAGGGATGATGTCCATTAACTTCCAAAAATCCGCTCCAAGAATTAAAGTATGATTTAGGTCAGGGATAATAAGTATGTCTATTATTTTTATTTTGTTTTTTTAATTTAATAGGAACGTTTATTGTTCCAAATATTTTGCACGATTCGCCATTGGCGACGGTGAATTCAGAGATAGGAGGATCGTTAACAGGCAGGTTTAAGGGCAGTAATTTTGACCAACCTGAGGTACCAATTATGGTGCAGGACGCGCCTGAATCGAGTAAGCCGAGCAGATCTATACCAAGAATGGATATCTTTAGGTAAGGCCTGTCATCGTTTTCATAGTGGGATAGGATGTAATCTAATATTGGTTTTGTTTTAGAAAGATATGTGGCCGTGTTATCGAGCGAAAAGGACGAGACATTTTCCGACCGCAAAATGCCTGGGTTACTAGTTTTTGGATGAGAGTTGCAAGTTGGACATGTTCTGACAGTGTAGTTTGGTTTCTTGCATTTGAAGCAATAGCGCCTGGGAAAATTTCTACAATTAGGAGAGATGTGCCCAAAATTATTACAACGAAAGCACTGAATTTGTCTTTGGTCGTCAATAGCAAAGGTTGAACTGGTTGTAGGTTCTGAGTAGACACATGCGAGATCTTGTTCTAAGATATTTTTTGATTTAGGAGGTGGTGGTATATATTCATTTACGGAAATTGATTTGCTTCCAGGTCTCTAGATAAGTCTAGCAGGTCGTTAACGGAATTAATATTTTTTATATGAAGAGCTAAGCCTATTTTGTAGAATGGACCCATGTTGTCAAGAAGGATTTTTAGACGGACTGATTCAGGTATTTTTATGGTAAGTCTTTGAAAATGGTTGTCCATGTAGGCAATGTATATACCCATAGGTTCGTCGGGATGTTGAGTTCGTTCTTTAATTTGTTTGAATAGCATGTCGTTATAATTACGGGGTTGAAATTCTTGTCTAAGCAGACCCGTAAGTGATTCCCAGTCAGTAGCTTTATTTTTATTGGCACGATACCAAATTAGAGCTATGTCAGAGAATAGGTCGGTTGCTGAATCGAATAGTTCTTTATCTGAGACGTGGCGTGAAATTTTGAGCTCATTAACTCGTTCTAAGAAAGCGCTTAGTGACAAGTCCGCTGGTTTTCCTGAGAATTTTAGATTCCATTTGATGACTGGAATGGATTTAATGTTTGACTGAAAATTTGCCGTGTTATGTTTAACAGGCGTCGAGGCAATGATTTCATGGGAAGACGAGTCGCTATCGGTATCCTCAAGGTTTAGCATGCTTATGTCTAGTGGTAATTGGGATTTATTAAAGCTAGCGCGAGAGAAAGCTTTGACTTTCTTTTCGCTGCTTGATTTGATGTCTAGAATGATAACTAGCAGTTCAGATTTCTTAGTATTATCTTCCTTGGCTTTTGGGGATATTCTATTGACGCGGTTAAAACAATGAGCGATTTTAGATTTAATTTTTTTATAGATATTATCATCTGATCCGTCGAAATTCTTTAGAATCTCTTGAAGTTCATCTATTTTACTTTGAAGGGCTGATAAATCTTCTTCTATGGAAAAGGGGTGAGGAGGATATTGTATGATTTGTCCTTCTTTTTCTAATTTTAATATGTTGCTAAGGGCTTTGCGCATTTCTTTAACTGTGGTGATGCTTGAGATGCCCCTAATCATTAACTCATATGAGAGTTCATCAGAAGAGAGCCTATTGATCTCGTAAGAAATTGATGCCATTTCTATTTATTTGTAAAATCAAATTTAGTTTTTACAATGAAAGAAGTGGGCGGAGTAATAAAGTTAATGGGAGAACGTTTGCTCAAATTATGAAGACCCACAATGTGCGAACGTAAACGCGAGAGAAAAAAAATTGAATAGTCCTTATAACTAAGTCTTACTAAGTAATTACTAAACACTAATGATTATTATACCCGTTTGTATATACACAATAATACAAAAAGAATTTATATTATTACGAGGAAAAAATAAATTAATTTTCCTAATAATAAGTATCGCACGTGAAGCTAGTTTGTTTATTTACTATAGAAAATCGCAAATAATAACAATAATATTAAAAAAAAATGAGATAATGTTCCTACTAAAATTTGCCAAATATAATTTATTCTTTCCATTCACAGTAACAGCTTTAGTTGCCAAATATTAAAATGCTGTAAAAGATTTATATGGTAATTTGTGATTTTTTTTTGTCAGGTGTTAAGTTTTCGTCACCGTACCGTAAAAGGTATATAATTATATAAGAAAAGGTAGCACCTATTTAAACAGCGTTGCAGATTTCGTTGGGCGCCATATTATTTTGCGGCAATCGTGGCGCGATAACAAATAAATCTATGCAGGTGGAGATGATACGTGTGCTCGGCTAACGTTAGATGGTGAAGGAAACGGAGCGGGTTCGGCTCTGCAACGTTAACCCTATTAACATTTGTGGGCGCCAGACCTACCTAGTAAACCGTTCATTAGGTCAATTGAACTAGTAGTTCCACCATGAGCATAAATACAAGATAAAGACAACGTCGCTATAAGTTGGATTTTATTATTATAATATGAATATATGTATATATACAAAAGTAGGTAAGACACAATTCTTAAAGTACACCACTAAAGGTGGCAATTAAAAGGGTGACCTGAATTGCAAGGCACTAAAGAACAATCGTTCTGAACTTAACCACACACTAATCAAGACCTGAATAATTAGGTATTAGGTTACTTTATAAGCTATGGATTAATCTAATTGACTCAACAATCTTCTTATAGAGTGCAACAACTGGCTTCCATAAGGAAGTCACAAAGGTGAATACTTAGATCCAATCGTGTAGGTTTGATTCTAATATAATTAATGATTGCTAAAACTTGAAGTGCGTATTTGTTTAGATAATGATATTTGACTGCAACGAGTACAGGGTAACAGAAGTAAAGGGTTACTTTGGCCAAGGTAAGCTAGTCTGTGTAATTTGGTCATATGTTGTGTAATTGTTTCGCACCCTATACATGCACACGTCAATAATTTCGGTACCTTAGTCACAGTTTCCTGATAATGAATGTAAACGTTAAAAACTGTCATACACATATCTACAGTAATTGTTAAAGTGAACCATCAGGAAGCGGTTACTAGTTCAAGTAAAATTTCATTAGTAACTCAAAGTTGCACGACCGTATCTTTACAAAGATTAAAACTTTGAATGTACGAGAGGTAAGAAAAGATATAAACTAAAGTAGCCTGACCTTTTTTTTTATGAAAATAAATGCTCTGCAGCTTATTTTTTCTAGGAAATAAGCCAAAGACTTGGGATGTTACCATGTTCGACTTGATTGCCATAAAGTTCAGGTCAGAACCGAGGATGGTGCCTTTCGATAGGACGTAATAACTCCAACGTACTATTAGGAATATAACTATGTTTATGTAAACTTTACAACCACCATTTTTAAAGCTAAAAAGTTTCCGTAAATATGGTATATAATTGTGAAAATTTAATGTCTTACCTAGCTGTTATAGCTTGACTAATATATAAGACGAATAGAAATACTATGAGTACTCGGAGGTCAATTACTATATCCAATATAACAAGATTTTCTAGCTAAAAGATTTCCTTAAGTATGTTATATAATGATGCAAAATTAATGTCTTACCTAGCTTAATTAATCAGTGCGAAGAATAGAAGTTATATGATTATTTTAAGTTTAACAACTATATACAAGATACAGACATATACTAATTATATGTGCAATCTGTTCTTTTTTTTTATTCCCCCAAAGGGTAACGGTTGAATACCGATTCCAAAAATAATTCGATTATAACAACCGTAATAATTACACTGGTTGTTAATTATCCCTTAACGGAAGACTTTCAATAAAATTTAGTCTTTAAACAACCCAGTGCAGAACAAAACTGAATTTTATAAAGCAAAATGATTTATCAGAAACTCAGGAATTTTTAACAAAATGATAAGGCTGGAAAGTTGTGACCTTTTGGATTGATCTTTCAAATATTTACTAATTTACAAAATTGAAGAAGAGTGTAGGCAACACACATTGCTGGGGTGATTTGTATTTACTGTTTGATTATTGAAATTATGATTAAAGAATGGACAATTATGTTGTTTATTATTTCTAAATCCTAAACTAATTAATGATATTTACATATTCTATTAAATATGACCGGTGAAACTAAAATTGTATCCCACAGCTGAGAAAATCGAGAAAAGACTGTTGCAACATAGCGACCATCCCATTTCGTTACTAAATGTATATCCTTATATTTACGTACATTTTACATCAGTTTCCCCAAAACACTATTAATCATTGATGGATAAAATTTTTTATCAAATTCATTTTGAGAGTGTTGACGCATGGTGGTATTTAAATCGAAGTACTTGTGCCAAGTTCAATCCATATTTTAAATATACTTGCAAATTTCTGTAATGAATTATGTAAATACGTTTTGGATACATAAGCAATAATTTATTTAATTTTGGAATTTGAATCAGGTACGGGTGGAACTATATGTTCGGGTTCCAGTGATACATCACTGTGGTTCTCATGTAATTCTATGGGATAGTCTAAATCACACTCGATTATATAACAAATTTCTGATTCATGATTTATTAAATTCAAAGTTTGAAAATTCACTTCATCTACAAACGAAAAATTCTGACATGGAGACTCCATATAAGTTATTTATATCGTAGTACATTAAATACACACTTTCGGAAGTGGGATCAAATTTTTCTTCCATGTACTTATTGTTAACTTTAGCATACCGATTAGAACATTGAGCCACACTGCCTCTAATTCTCTTTCAATAAACATTAGCATATCACACAAGTTTTACGAAAATTTTCGATGATGTCAGCTAAAATCAGAACATCCGTTTTTAGACACAAATCCGAGCATTCGCCCAACAATTTAATATTAAATTTGTTCCAAACGCTGACCGCATGTGCAAAACTCGCATCACTGATTCATTCATTATTAAGGTGATGTAAAATGCCTCCTTGGGAGGGAGGCTGGTCTCACTTAATTTAACCCAAGTATCAATATACCCAGGGAAATACACCTTTGCGGACTACTAAAGAAAATTCTTCATCATTGTTACAGTTAGCTCTGGTAATGATTTTTTATCATTTTCCAAGTAGTTTGATAACTTTTCAGTACTACTACTCATAAATCTAAATGTTTTAATAAATCTGAACTTAATTTTAGGGTCTTCTATTACTTTCATGAAAGAAATATATCTTTCTTTGTTTATGGGCAGCAGTGAAATTGAACCGGGAACAGTAGTCGTTTCCCTAATTATGAGATGTGACTCATAACCTGAAATATGATTATGGTCTCTAACTTTTACATCATAATCAGTAAATGGTTTCCCACAAATGTGGCAAACCATAGCACTTTCATATTGTTCAACGTGAGTGGGGCTTAAAGTATCAAGAGGAATTATTTTATTGATTATTTCGGTGATCCAATGTGGAATACTTTGAAGCTCTTTAACACACCATTGAATGAAATCGTTTCCTCTATAAAGTCTAAATCAACATAAAGAATCATTATATGAACACTTCAAATAGTAAGCAATGCTGAATGGTATATGTTTGGAGTGAAATAGATTAATACTTTGGATGCCTGTTACATTTGTACACTTTTCCAAAATACTTTCTAAATCAGCATACAATACGAATGGTATCTTTTCCTGGAATGCGAAATTTTTGAATTGCAAATTCATTTCTGCTTCGGTAGAGGTAGTAGCATAGCAGAGCATTAAGTTGATGACAGTGAGCGACATGTTTTTGTAGAAGATAATCTGAAGAAAAATGGTTTAAGCATCGGTATCAAATAAATTTCTTGCACTTATTTTATAGTTGCTTAGAGAAGCAAGAGCTGACATATTTTTAATCCAAGTAAAATGTTAACAGTGTTCTTTTTGTATTAATAAGACCCGAAAAAGAACCAGCAACATGATAATTAGTAGAAATTACTAACACATTTATAGGTTCCCTGTCACTATTTTGATTTTCACTTAATACAAATGGTAATATACTTTTTCCTTGAATGCAAAACAAATTAATAGAGAAGTTGTTTAATTTACGTTTAAGTTTTTTTACATCATTTAGTTGAATGGGGAAGTGGTCTGAATCATAATTTAAAACATCTCTAAAATGAGGATAACTGTGTACTCTATCTGTATAACGTCATCCAGAATATCATCGTTTTTAACATTTACTACCGCATGCTTTACAGCTATGAAGTAAGGAACTTTAACGTAAGTTGAAATACTACCTCCAAATGGAGCATAGCTATTAATATTCACCTTTAAACGTAAAACTTCATGGAATGCCCAATCGGAATCCCTTTCGGAAAACTCTAATTTGTTTTATAATTTATAATAAACGTTTTCATTATACCACTCACGTAAATTGGTCGCAATATCAATAACAATTTTTTATGGTAAAAGTCTTCAACTCAGTAATGTTGTTTTGAGGCAGAATGAAATTTCAAGCTAAAACAACATTCACCTTTGGCATCGATTTTCTTAACATTAATTTAACCTTTCGTGCAAAACTACTGTATGCATTTCGTAAAAAAATAAGAGGGTTCTTAATGATTAATTAATTCCTGTAAATAACCTACCATTAAACATAAATCTAGAGAGTATCAACCTAATTTGCGTGTATGCTTTTTACTGACATGCACAATTCCACTACCTGTTTTCTCTGAAGCGTTCTTTAACTGTTTAAGTCTTACAAGATAACACTTTAACAATGATAAATTGGTTTCGAGCTTAAGCAAATTTTCATTTACCTTTAAATAAATTTTATTTTGAATTATATCCTGCAATAGCTTAATATTAGTGTTAATTATACGGATGTGCTTTCATTTTTTGGTTTCAACAATGGAATAATGCGTCTTGTTAAATTAACAATATCACGACTACTTGGTATTAGGGGGGCGAATAATTATCGATGCATCGATAATCATCGATAAATACAGATAAATATCGATCAACATCGATAAGTATCGATAAACATCGATACATATCGATAATTTATCGATAAATGAATTATTGATAATTATCGAGTGTCGATAACGTTGATTATCGATACGCCGATATTATTGATAACGTATAACTTTCGTGGGGCTAACCATTCTCCGTATCACTATATATAGTTTTGTGTGGAATAAAATACGTCCTTGCATACTAAGCAATAATATTTACGAAAAAAATAAACCTAAAAGAATTTATGGGCACCCCAGTAAGATGATCATAAATTCTCGAAAAAAACAAACCTAAAAGAATTTATTGTCACCTCAGTGAGGTGACCATAAATTCTTTTTGGTTTACATTCTCGTAAATATTATTACTTAGTATGTACGGGCGAATTTAATCTCCACACAAAACTGTAGACATTGATACGGGGAATAATTAGCCTCTCAAAAGCTATACATTATCGATAATCAATATTATCGATAATCGATAATTATCGATAATCGATATTATCGGTATTTTTTGTTATCCATCAACCTATATAAATCAATCGATAATCGATTTTCATTATTGCGCAGCACTACTTGGTATAACCTTACTCACAGTTACCTTCGAAACTGTATCCAACAATGCAAAATATGAAGCACGCACTGCCGATTACACAGTAATGGACTTGGAGTAAATATTTTATTTATTATAAGTGATATGTAAAAATTAATAATTTTAGGTTTAAAATTAAAATTCTCGTCACGAGTGCAATATACTGACTGGTATAAAACTGCTCTTTATCTGCTTATATAGTCATATAAACTGATCTGAATCTGAAGGACTGCGTTGCGTTGCAGCGTAATCTTTCAGCTCTTTCTAATTGGTGCAGTTATAATAGGCTTAAACTTAATATTAGTAAATGTAAAGTTTTATCGTTTTCTAGAAAGCGCAATCCTATACATTTTGTATATGAAATTAATTCTATGACAGTCGACCGTTGTGCAGGTATGAAAGACCTGGGTGTACATTTTGATATCGAATTATCTTTTAATCAGCACATGATGGACATCGTTTCATCAGCCAACAAATTATTAGGGTTCGTAATACGCCAATCTAAACAATTTACGAGTATCCGTACGATTAAGATATTGTTTTATGCCTTTGTGAGGTCTAGGCTTGAATATTGTGCATTAGTGTGGTCACCTCGTTATGGCTGCTACAAAGCTTTAATTGAGAATATTCAACGCAAATTCCTGAAGTATTTGTGCTTTAAGATGTTTAATGCTTATCCTGAGAAAGGTTGTTCAAATACAATGTTGCTTAACACCTTTGATATGCAGTCTTTAGAGACTAGAAGGAATATCATAACTTTGTCATTTTTATACAAAATGATACATAATTATATTGATGGTGCTTCTATTCTTGCCAACATTTGTTTCATATTCCTAGGTTAGAAACAAGACAAAGATGTACATTTCATGTCCCTTTGCCAAATCTAATTTACTTTAAAGTCACCAGTGGTTAAAATGTGTCAATTGTACAATGAGATATGTTCTAATTGTGACATATATTGCTCTCCATTAACTTCTATAATTGACTGTTATGTTAACTACAGTAATAGGGCTTAAAGGTGTTCAAGGAACTGTCCTATTGTCAACTATGTGTCCTTCTTGTAAATCATTTTGTTTTTAGTGTTTACAGTCACTTAACTCTGTGGGCATTATTGTTATTATTGTTATCATTATAATTATTATATTATTATTATTATCATTGGTAGTACACATAATTAGTTACTACTCACGTTGATGGGTTGATTATATATTTATATAAATCTTTGTATATGTGTAATATTATATAGTTTGCTCTGTAATTGGCTTTTGCTGTTGGGCAATAAAGGTTATTATTATTATTATTATTATTATTATTATTATAAACCCGCATTCAAGGTCAAATATTACAAACTGGTTATAACTTGTAGTTGACTTTAAAAAAATTATAGATTTAAATAGAATAAAGCTATAACGTAATACATAAATTCTCAAGGTTACTAAGTAGGTGTTGCACGAGACATCTATAGTAAACGATTAGTTACTTTTTAATTTTGATGTTTTCGAATGACCACAAAAGCTATATTTTTGGTTTATGCATATATAGCATTTGGTATCATATGTCACTTTTATTAACTTTGCCTTTGTGTGTTAGGGTGATTGACATTTACACCTGTTACCGATGCTTGCAGTATACTTTTACACGCTTTAGTTCATTGCCTTTAGATTACGTTGCAATAGTATTCAAAAGAACTTCAGTTGATTGTCAGACAGACGCATACATTGCACTTTGTTTATTATCTTTACTAGCGTTTACTGAGAATATCTATTAACACCTGTCATTAACTTTGCTGATATCACATGAAATACTTTCCCACATCTTGTAGGGTGATTGACATTTACACATTACTTGTGATTACGGAATACTTTAACACGCTTTAGTTCATTACCTTTAGATTACGTAACAAAAGTATTCATAAGAACTTCAGTTGATTATGTCAGACAGACGCATACAGTGCACTTTGTTTATTATCTTTACTGGTGTTTTCCAAACATATCTATTAACACATATCCTTTACGTCTACACTTGGTACTTACAGATTATGTTGCATTTATTATACTTCATAGGCTTTGCTTATACAGGTGATTCATTCTTATGCGAATTTTTTATTGTCAGTTTATCGTACCGACCACTTCCACTTGACAATTTTGTTAGCGTTAACAGACTTACTTGTGTATAATCTTAAAAGTTTATTCTAACATTTAGTTACATACTTGCATTTACCAGAATGTCTTCCATTCATATCATTGATATATATATATATATATATATATACGTGATAGTGCTGTAGAGGATGATTTCAGCAGATTCTTTAAAAAGTAAGTATGCTTTACATAATTTATAGTTTTTCATAATAATTTACTTTTGATACATGCATTACTATTTTGCTCTATTTTTTTTTAGCATTACGCTTGCAACAACGGTTGTATCCGAACCACCTCCATCAGCATCGGCAGAAGCAGTAGCACCACCTCCACTGTACTATGGAAGAAAAAATTTACAGCTGATAAGGGAACAAGGCCTCGAATCCCAGGGTTCGCTACGACAAACCGAAGACTCCACAACCCTTTAGCAATTCAAACAAAAAGTGTGAGGTGGTTATGGAACATTTTGAATGAGTGTACAAACATATTATTTGAAAAGTAAGCATACATTACATAATTTATAGTTTTTCATAATAATTTACTTATTGATAGATACATTACTATTTTGCTCTATTATTTTTTTAACATTACGCCTGCAACAACGGTTGTAGCCTCACCACCTTCATCAGCAGCGGCAGAAGCAGTAGCACCACCTCCACTGCAATATGCAAGAAAAAATTTCCAGCTGATAAGCGAAGAAGGCCTTGAATCCAAGAGTTCGCTACGACAAGCCGAGGACTCCACAACCCTTCAACAATTCAAACAAAAAAGTGTGAGTGATTGTGGAACATTTTGAATGAGTATATAAACAGTGAGACATCGGGGGTGGTACAAGTGCAACGGCTAACTGATGAATTGGCTGAAACCAGTAAATTCTTGGCAAGGGTGCGCCAGACTACGCCATAGACGAAATGTGCTACATTCACTCCAAAATTTAGACGTTTAAGTTTATCTATTTCTTTTTTTTAATTAGTGTTAGTAAGTAGTTTCTTAATATTTAGAGTAGCTTTGTTAGGATTAGATTTGTTTATAATATATTTATTGTTAGTCTTTAATAAAATACATTTGTTTAAATTTTCTTTGTTGTTTTTAAAAATAGATAGTACATGTGCTATATCATTGTAAAGAGGATAAAAAAACACGATCAATTATTTCAAAGCCGACTTGTCGTTTCATTAGAAAAATTTAATTTAGGGGTTGAAACTAAAAAATAGAAAATACTTATCTTTTTTGGGATTTTTTAATGGTGTACTTTAAATTATACAATCTAAACGTTTCGATAACACTTACAGTTATCTTCGCCAGTAGTAATGTTTGTTAAAAATTGTTAATTAATTAATTGAAAGTTTACATTTTCATATTTCAGTCCTTTATGGGGAGGAAACTTATCGTTTTATCAGACAATTTGAAAAATTAAGGAAACGTAAAGCACAATTATTATCGTCACTCACTTTTTTATTACGATGCCGAGACCAAAAGATTATCCCAAAGTTTATCTATATTAAAAGAAATTTTAATAACAAGCAAGCGAATAATATTTACAGAACTGATAATGCTCTTCTACGTAATCAAATACATATTACTAGGAAGTTACTGGATAACACCGATAAAAATCTTTTATATTTACATTTAGAAATTTCATCTATTTTGAATAAAAAAGATTGGGATAAAATTGATTCTATAACGTTTAAATCTATGAAAATAAATTTTGACATTTCATGTCAACGTCAGAAAGAAAAATTTAATAAATTATACAAACAACAAAATAATAGACCATCTATTGATTATAAAAAACAGTTATAAATCTTTCTGATAATGTTGTTTCAGAGTATGCTATTGAAGCGCTTTCTAAAGGAGGAAATTTTGCGATAACACCAAGAGTAATACCTTTTAAAGATATAATTTCCAACATCGAAAACTCCATTAGATTATTACCTTTTGATGCTGCTAATGAAGTTAGATATAACACCGTTAACATATTACGTAAAACAAAACCTCCAAAGAGCAACTTATCCTTTCGTCAACGACATGCTTTACTTGATCTTAAACACAATGAAAGTATTATAATATTAAAATCAGATAAAGGTAATGCAACTGTTATATTAAATATGAACGATTATAACACTAAGGTAGAACAATTGTTGGGACCAGAAACTTATCGTGAAATACCAAAAGATCCAACAAAAAAGTTTCTTTTAAAAACTAAAGAGCTGATTAAATTATCATCTATTCCTGAAGAAATAAAAAAGAAACTATCTAACTCTGAAGCTATTTCACCAAAACTATATGGTTTACCAAAAATTCATAAACCTAATATTCCTTTAAGGCCTATTGTTAGTGCAATTGGTTGTCCTACATATAACCTTGCAAAACATCTTACATTGTTATTACAACCTCATATAGGAAAAACACCCCATTACATTAAAAATTCTGCCGACTTTGTTGAAAAAATGCATAGTTTCAAAATTGAAGAGGGTGATATAATGGTTAGTTTTGATGTGGTTTCACTTTTACAAAAGTACCTCTAAAAGAAACTATTGAATACATTGATCATCTTTTTCCAAAGGACATAACCATTCTTTTCAGCACTGTCTTACTACAACTTATTTTCAGTGGAATAGTAAATTTTATGAACAGATTGAAGGTGTAGCAATGGGTAGTCCCCTTAGTCCTGTTATAGCTAATTTTTATATGGAAAAATTTGAAACATTAACGTTACAAAATACACCTAAAAAACCTTCAGTTTGGTATAGATATGTAGATGACACATTTGTTATTTGGAGACATGGAGAAGAAGCACTGCATGAGTTTTGGTTTTATAAATGGTATACATCCTAGTATTCAGTTTACCATGGAAAAAGAAACTAATGGAAGTTTACCATTTCTTGACATATTAATATCTAAAAATAATAATTCACTATCTTTTAAGGTTTACAGAAAGCCGACACACACTGATAGATACCTTCATAAATTATCCAACCACCATCCACGTCAAAAAATTGGTGTAATTAAATCTTTAGTAGATCGAGCAAAACGAATTTGTGACCCTGAATTTTTGAATGATGAATATAAATATTTAAGAAAATCCTTACAAGATAATGGATATTCACTTACAGATATTAATAATGTTATTACACCTTCTAGGCGTAACCTTAAAGAAAAACCAGTTCTTAATGTTGGTACTGCTTTTCTTCCTTTTATAGCTAATGTTACAAATAGAATTGAAAAAATCCTAATCAAATATGGCATTAGGACTATTTTTAAACCTACAAGAAAAATTAAAGAACATTTAAGATCACCTAAAGATGTGTCAAACCCTTTATCATCCTTCCGGAGTGTATAAGTTATCTTGTTCATGTGGAAAAGTATACATCAGGACCACAAAACGTAGCTTTGATACAAGACGCAAAAAACATATGAGATTTTGTAAATTGGGTCAACCAGAGAGGTCTGCTGTGGCTGACCATGCCCTGAATAATCTAAATCATGACATTCAATTTGACAATATGGAAATATTGTCAAGACAAACCATTATTAGTTCGTTTGCAACGTGAAGCTATTGAAATATATAAACACCCGAATAATTTTAATAGACAAGAAGAAAATCTCCGTTTAAATAGGTTTTGACATCTTATAATTAAAAAGAGCATAATGATACGCCTTGATTTTAATTTGTTTTAACTTTTGGTATGTCTAGGTTTTTGCTGTGTTTTCCTAGACCTTGAAGCAAATGCTTTACCAATTATATGTTAAATTACCACAGCACTATAATTTAACATAAGTAGTTGAAATTAAATTAAAATTAAAATTACAAAGAACGTTTTGCATTGTGCTTTTCATTGTTAATAACACTTCCAATTATTGATAAAGATATTTCTTTGTTAGATTTAACTGGGTTATTTTATTTGATGTAATGTTTGGATTTGTGAATGCTTCTATCATTTTAAAATTGAAGTTTTTCACAACTTTACACTTACATCATAACTCGATTAAATTTTGTTAAATGTGTTTTTGGCTGGCAAATTTCATTGTTAGCTTTCGTCGTAGAGAGTGTTCTGG
>JARFJB010001151.1:0-41226 GCA_036346205.1 Vesta saturnalis | reverse complement strand
TATACACGCGCGCAAGCATTTTAAAAGCCTCTAGAATCCTATAATGTGGTTTATTTTTCATTTGTTTGCTTATTAACTGTGTACAGGTAGAAGAGTGCGCTTTGTACACCACTAGCATTAAAAAAGAGGTTTTAAGTTACTTTTTTTTGTGGTTATTAAGGTCGTGGCCTCCCTAAATAAGCGTCCTACACATCACACGCCTCTTCAGTTTATTATCTACTATTATTATCTTTGGTCCTGTATTTATTCCAAGCCTTACCTTTCACCCATCCTGTTATTTTCTGCGCGCTGCATACCTTAGAACTTGATACAGTCCTGGATATTTGGCCTCAAAAAGCAGGAGCATGACTCCTTAAAGATATGCAGCTAGGAGCAAAGGAAAACTAAGGAAAACCCGCTTGTTTAAAACCTATTGATACATAAGGGGATTATTTAAGGTAAACACGCCCTTACGGAATCTACGAAAAGCATTTAAACACCCTGTTTTTGAAACAAGTGGCGAACAAAGTCTTATTTACGTAATTACACCCTGGAAGAATTTGTTAAAATTTACACCCTATAAAACAAGTTTGAAAACTAGATTTATCTAAAACACTTTTGAAAACTGGTTTTGGTCATATTTCTCGTTCAAGTTGCACACTTTTTTTTATCTTTAAACGTATAAACTAAGCTAAAATGCATATAAGTTTAGGTTTCCTTTTTCCCTTGATATTTAGTGGAATTTTGTATCACCTTTATCCAGAAAACTTATATATATATATATTTTTCAATTTTGCTGAAATAATTTCCGCCATCTACCTTGTAGTAATGAATTTTTGTAACAAAGACGGCATGTCTAATATGAAATATTAAAGAGGAATAAGTGGCGTGTTAAGTTTCAAAACAATTACAAGAAAGTTTCTTGATTATAAAAATAACGCAAGGATGCACAATAAACGACCTAGAAAAACAACATAATACACGAGACAGAGCGTGGTTGTATGTAACTATGGATACTACATACTATGACAGTAAAAAGTTCTGATCAAGCAAGCTCGAACATAATATCACTTACATAAATAAAACGCAAGATAAAGTATTTCTTAAGAAGGAAATATGTAAATAATTAGATTAATTGTATTACATAAACACCTAGCCATTTTTATGAATAAATTACTTTTGAATCAAGAGTGCATGTCACTATATGCTAATAACGTACAATTACAGTATTCCCTAAATGTAAGGAAATTGTTCACAACTAATAAGAAAATTGATAAATGGCAATATCCGTTTTTCTAACATTGAAATTTGTTTATATAGATTATTTAAATGAACATTAAGTAAATTCGATATGTTATAGTGTTTTAAATGATTAGAAAACAATTTAGAATTGGATGTTTTCGAACAAAGTAGAGAACTCTCATAAGCTATTGACCTTCGTGTTGATTAAATGGCTCTACAGCACTAAAGAAACAATTTTAGCATAGAAATTTAAAAATAACAATGTAACCAGTTGTAAAAAGAAATTCATTCTTATGAAGCAATTATCATTACTTATATATCATTAAGCACCAAAATTCTAATAAGGTAGTCGTTAAAACGAACTAACACTGATCAGAATGTACGTTTATTGTTTAATAATAGCAACAGTGGCGAAACTACAAAATTTTTCTGGGGGGGGCCAGGCCTCACGGGCTCTTTTTGGGGAGGGGTGCGTATAAAAATGTTGTTGGGGCGTACACACCACTTTTTTATAGATGCATGCGCATGAAAACTACGTCAATCTTGTTTTCACTCTCAATTTTAAACAGTTTTGGTTTTCATCATGGTTTGTCATATACCTACATTAAGTAAAAGACTTTCTTGTTTTCACATTTTATTTAGGAAATATAACATATAAGTATGAATCAGAAAAACTTCAAACGAATTTTAGTTTTCTATCTGTTTTTATAAAAACAGAGAGAACTTATTCAGCCGACAATTTCTGCTTAAAAAGCATTTTCGATACAGAGAAGTGATAAATTTGAAAATCTATCTTGTACCATTGTGGTTCTCAGCCATGTTTTATCCGCCTCATAGCGGAGAAACTTCTTTCGCAACCAGCTGAACTGATTGGAAGGCCTACAGCAATTTGTAGTAATTTGTAAAGATTTGAGTCAGATCCCCTTCAACTTGAACTTTTAGATTTTCCAACGTGATTTCAAGATTTTATTTTTGAATAAATTTCGTATCACTAAAACTTCAGCTTGAAGTGTTGAGATTTCGATATTGAAGGCCCTCTGATAATTGGCGACGAACTCAAATGCTTGATCCAAATCTAGCTAAATAAAGGAATCAATCGATCTTGCAAGGGAAGATTTTCAAATCGTTTTCATATTGCCAATCACGTTGTCCATGACTTGGTAGTAAATGTTGACTTTCCAGTATTCGGGAGCTGTAGTTCCTGCAAGTATGTCGATCAGAGATGATTTACTCAGGGTTGAGTCAGATAGATATTCATTAAGCCTTTGTGGTTGCTTTCTTTTTTTTGAAATCCTTAAAGGCTCCAAACAAATGTCTTGTTCTCCTGAGAATTTTTCTATTTCACTCCACAGGTCCTCAAATTTGTTCCTGTTCTCCTCAAAGCTACTTATAGTGCTATCTATGATATCACTAGCCTGACCTAGTGTGGCATCTTTTCTCTGAAAATATTTACTCAGTACATTTGCGACCATTAACACTGAATGGAAGACGAATAAACAAACGATAAATTGTGGCTTTATCATTGATGCCTGTATTCCAAGTGCTTCTACAGAATTTTTGTCTCGCCCTTGTTCAATTTCCTCATCCAGAGCATTTCGAATTGCTTGGAAATTTTTCAAAAGGGATTTGCAATTTTCATATCGACAACTCCACCTGGTACTGCTAAGACTTCCCATTTCGCCCCCCGACTTTATACCTAGAGCATCACGGGCGTTTATGAGATGAGAGTGATGACCGGGTTGAGAAAAGTGGACGTATATTGCCTCCAGAGTGTTGAAAAATGCAGCTGCAGTAGACACCTTAGCACAACTGTCGACAATTACCAAGTTCATCCTGTGTGCCAAGCAATGAAAGTAAATGGCTTGTGGATGATCCTCCCTTATTTTGGCTTGGAGTCCTTGGTGTTTCCCAGACATAACACTGGCTCCATCACAAGATTGGCCAATTAATATACTTTTTAATAAGTATTTTTAAACTCTCGGCATCTCTAGAAGAAGAACAATCTACGAAACCAAGAAAACGTTCCTAAACTTCCAAGCCTACGGTATATCTGATTGCCACGGACAATTGTTCTGGTTTGTAGCACCTAGCTTCATCAACCATTATCGAAAAAAAAACCACATTGCCGCACTTCTTCTACAATCTGTTCAATAACAAGTTGAGATGCGATGCTTATTATTTCATTTTGTATTTTGGAACTGCAATAACTGATATGTCTGTCTAGATGCATCGAAAAATTCGTGTCATGTTTTGCCATAAGTTCACCCAACTCCAGAAAATTTCCTCGATTAGTAGATGTTGCATCTTCTCGGTGTCCTCGGAGTGGCAGCCCTTGACGTGTCAAGTATAAAATCATGTCGATTAATTTTATCATATAATCTCGGTTCTGTATTATCATTTCTTCATGTTGTATGGTTAGCTTCTTATGAACATCTCCGGCCTTCAAGGAATGCTTGTAGCCTACAAACCTTTGCATACAGTCACTGTGAGCCAAAGAGGTGTCATGTTTTTCAGCGACTCACTTAGTTTCCTCCAATTACTGAACCCATTAATCGAAAACTTTTCATTTTGATCTCGAATATTTGCAGAATGCCGAAAATGTCTGCAGACAAAGCAGAACGCTTTATCTAACTTCACACTATATTCAAGCCACTGATAAGTATCAAAGAGTTGAGACGAAAACGATCTCCATCTATCTCCAAATGAACTTTTTGGAAAAACAACCCTTGGGCCCCTTGGATGCGAAGGACCACTATCAAGAGTTCCCAGGCTTTATTTACATCTTCTCGTATGCCTCCACCAACATTTTCTATATTTGAAGTTGAAAATTGTGTTAAATCACAAGCTATCTCAATATTTGTTGTTAAGTCACATACTGGAGTAGACGTTTGCCTTGTCTCAGTCTCATCTTTGTCGGGTTGATTTGTGGCAGATTTGAAAAACGATCGTGTCTTTGAATTTCTTCATGTTCAAACCGCCCACAATATGCAATCTGCAACGCAAATAAAAACAAATTTATAAACACCGAAGCTAACTGTTCGGACACTGATGGGGAAACAAGTAAAAGGCGTGAAAGAAAGTACAAATCAAAATCCCTTTGCAGTTTTAACTTTAAACTATTATTATTATTATTAGCTGAAACTTGTGATGCAATCTTTCCTTTTTTTTTCACCCATCAAAATTTTAACATCTTTTTGTGGCAGTTGGCCTTAGCAGTGGCTATTTGTTTGCTTTGATGTTTTATTTCACACAGCACTGTGCTGTCAGCACAGAAGACTCAGAACATGGAACACCGAACACAGGTTATATTGGCACTTGGCTCATAATAATAATAATAATAATAATATTACATAAAACATTAAACATAACTATAACAAGTACTAACCCCATGAATTCATCGTGCGTTGCAGCGTTGCTTATATAGGTACTGATGACGCAAGCAACCCTTCTCGAATCTTCTAGAAGTTCGATGACTAATAATTTACGTAAGCTGCTGTCTGCGTCTGCCGAGGCATCGTAATTATGATTCATACATCTAGATTGTTCGGAATAATGAGTCACCATTTCCGGTATGTTACACTATTTTTAAGTTTCAAGTCTCGCTTCCTTTATAAAAAGTTATCTTTTAGAATGTTAATGTAAACTGTATGTAAACTAATCTAACTACTAATATTTGCTGGGTTTACTACATCGTGAAGAGGAACTATACATGCTATTGTTTATGCATCAACACTCAACGCATATCAGTATCATGAACCAAAACAATTCCAAGAGCAGCACAGTCACAGTCAGCAGTCTACCGCCGCCGCCCTTAGCTAAACAAATATTATTTCACCGATACAACTTATGCTCGAATGACGAATATTCTAATGTCCTTACATAATAAATAATAACTAATAATTGTACTTATCACTATGTCACGATTACTATTCGTTTGTTTATCGCAATGGTTTAAGATTTAACGAATTAAGTTGTTAGATGGAATTTAAGATAAGAATGAAAAATGGGGAAGTGCTCCGTTTTTCTGGGGTGTATCACAGCTTGCCTGGGGTGTGCCTGGCACACCTTGCACCCCCCTAGTTTCGCCACTGAATAGCAATAATTTCCTTTCACACGTTTAAAATTTATTTAAAAATAAAAATTTGGAACATATCAAATTTTAATATGGTCTGACAACACTGTGTGTACTTAAAATTAATTTCGTTTTTGTGTTTGTGTTATTCTTGTTTGACTTTATAATTAAGATTTGCTTTAAAAAATATTTCACAGCTTTCGATCATTGTCTTGTAGAAGCTGTTATTTTCAGAACACGCCGTTTGTCCTTTGTTTGTGTACATGTATAATATAGGAACATTAATTTAATTAAGTGTAGAGAAACATACATATTAATGTTTCAGAACCAACTTTATTAAATTAAAAATATTACTTTGAATTATTACGATAAATATATATTTTATTTTATTAAACGGTTCTTTTGTTCATCATGGCAATGCAAGCTTGCCCATTCTCAACTGGTTTAATTTCTTGTACTGAAGAAAAAATCATAGTTTTTCGTAAAGAATTTGTTACCGTTATTCCAATTTGCCACCATACATACATAAGAGCAGTGTAAACGTAACTTAAATTCAAGCGCCCTCTACGTTATTCTTATTTGATTTCAAGTATAGGTGAATTAATTGAGACTGAAAACCTATGGAAAACGTACCAAAAGTTAATATTTGCATGAGTTTTGTTTGACACATAACGTAACATGTAGTTTATACTAGTTTGGCCCCTGTGATATCCTCAATATTCTCAATAGATTTTTTTACAGAATTTAATACTGGTGATAATACGCAAAGATAATCTAAGTACCATATTTTTTATTCTAATACTCTATTAACGTTATTAATCTTATTGATATTGCCTGGTTCTATAGCAAAACGTCATAAAACATGGTTCAATCGTGACAAATCCAAAAACATAATAACGTTCTATATAACCATTGCGTATACATACAGAATGATATAATTTTAGAGAATAATATATTTTATTGATCTTCCCAAATATTTGTGAAATAAATTCACAATCACTTTAACCAGATAATGATTTTGGACAAAGGTCCAGCTCTAGAGCCAATCCAGCCACAACTATTAGCAGATAATGAATAATCATTTTGGGAAATCCCAAAGAAGTCATTAGAGGTTTAAAACACTGTTTAAGGTATAACCTTTACTATAATTACTTCATACATACGCATTTATTTATACAATGTAACCTGTAGAATCTTAATATAAAAAATGTATCCCTAGGGACTAGAAACAATCGTAAATTCATTATGGAGAAGACAAAGCTCAATTATACAACATGTTATACAGCTCAGGGGAAATTGGCTAGCATTAAATCACATGAAAAAGCTAATCGTTTATACTTACACAACATGTTTTACAACTTCGGAACGTTCCAACACCAAATGGTCGGAGTTTGTGACGTCATAAAGGTGGTGGGGGTTAAGGGGCTCATTTTTACTCATAGGTAATTAACATCTGTAGTTTTTCAATCGAAAACGTTTATGGGGTCAAACGCAAAATAACTATACCTCAGGATTCTACTAGTTATGCTCTAAGCACATATTTAATATTAATCCTACCAGTTCCACACATAATACCTCTTGAACGTCAAGAGGTTTGCTCTCTAAACGGGAAGGGGGTTACAGTTCGTGGAATAAGGTACCGCTTAGGGGTAGTGACGTTTCATACCATATACGTTTCGTAACCCAGACGTTTAAAATCTGTAACCATTCATACGCAGAACTATTCATGCCTAGCACTATTCATACTCAGAGATATTCGTAACCGGGCGACTCACATTCAGGACAATTCTGACATAGACGTTTCATACCTATATATATATATATATATATATATATATATATATATATATATATATATATATGTATATATATATATATATATATATATATATATATATATATATGAACCATTATCATTTTAAATTATATTCGATTTATAATAAACAAGAGCGGAGCAATTCTGCTTATCTTTTAAATAATCTGCAGGTGAAGATAGTGCCAAATAGTGCACCAACTTGAAAACCCATCATATCATTTTTGCTCTTTACGATGTAAATCAGCTGTCACTATGCCTATGAAAACAAAACAAAAATTATGCAATTATAATTAGATTGTACTGTGCTACTGCAAATTTTTTTTGTTTAATCTTGCATTTAATTTTATCCTTTGTTAGGGTTATAATATTATTCAAATTAATTTTATCTTTAGGTAAATATTGTGGTCTATCTGTACACACACTTACATAGGCTTAGAGTTAAAAATAAAGAATTATAATTTATATAAATAATTATTATAAAACAACTATTTAAGTGTGTTCTGCCCCAACAAAAATTACATCTTACCTAATTTTTAGGTTATCTTTAATGATTAAGCTAAATGTAATAAATTTGAAATGTTTAAAATTGTAGATAACAAGTAATCCTTTATGCATATTATAAATAAACATCGTACGAAATAGACTGTCTCGTAATGAGCCAAGCCGCTTTACGTAAGGTAGCTTAATTATGTATTAATGGAGAACCATTTTATTTAATTATTAGCATTTAGATTTAACAAATAATCAATTTTATCCCCTCTGGAATCGATGCAAAAACGCGTTGAGAGTTTTACTACGTTCCCACCACTAAAACATTAGCAAGTACCGGATCATACGTCATTCACAGGAGTTGTATTCCTTCTTTGAGAAATATTATATAACTGCAAGACGTACTTACAATATCGGAGTTGCCTTGGGGCATTTGCCTTCTTGGGACCTTCGTCCTCCATAACCTGGCCAGCTCCTAAGAGTTTTCTTGAAGCTTCACCCTTTGCATCACCCGACCTCCTGGCTGTCCTAGCCTGCAGTTTATACAAAACCTGTACGAACAGTAACAGAAAAACTAACGTCGCTTCCATCTTGCCCTGCCATACAGAAAAGTTGCTTTCTGCCGGCTGTAACAGCGTCCACGAGTCAGCTCCACGGGTCGACTGCCCATCTCTACACAAAGTACACACCAACAATTACATAACTCCACTAGCATCTTATATGTGAAGAGTGCCAACATACTAAAACCGAGAAACGGATCAGAACATGATAAATTTCTGCCGTAAAGATCCTAATATTAAAGAAATTAGGTAATATGAAAGTGAGTGCTAAATTTTTCTGTTTAAAGTAATTTCGCATTTCGTTCGTTTTACTTCTATTATGATGTCCAGAATCGGTAAAATTTGCAATCCGCAATGTCACATGTTAATACAGTAAAGATTAACTTAAAGATATATTCCTGTTTTAATTATCCCCTAACACGAACTGATAAAAATCACCGTCTTATCCCGACCGCCGGTTAAACGTATGACACTTATATTGTTAATATCTGCCTCCGCTCAATACGGGCAAATTATTCCCAAGTATCCTAATAAGCTGTAAGCCCAGACACCGAACGCTAGTGGCTTTAGAGGCTGTGCCCTGCCTTTATATCTAGTAGCTAGATAGTTTATGTCAACTGCAGGTTTTTGTACATTTATGTAGAGTAGGCTTGCTTCAAACTATTGAGACTTAAACATCACCCTGTTCTAATAGAATTTATTGCAATCAAGTAAATTCTCCCGTTTATGTTTTGAGTAAAAGAACTTCCGTCCGCAACATATATCCAGAACCCCGTTAATCCAGAAACTTCTAATTAGTCTTTGATCCTGCCGATACGATTAAAGTGAGACAGATATACCTGAAAAATTATGAATTATTTTCTAGATAATAGTATTAATTAACATTTTGCAAATACCCCTTGTATAAATACATTCTATAAATAGTTTAAATAAGTTTTTCTGGTTAATATAATTGGTCATATTAAAATACTTATCTTTTTTGGGTTACACAATCTAAACGTTGCGATAACACTTGCAGTTATCTTCGTAAGTAGTAATATTATATTTCAAAATTGTTAAAGATGTTGAAACAACTTTGTGAAGTTTGAAAAATTGAAACGTAAACATAAGCCTGTTATTAATATTATTATATATTATATTAACAGCAGGCTTATATTTACGTTTTCAATTTTTCAAATTTCACAAAATTGTTTCAACATCTTTAATGAAAATATTGTACTGACGAAGATAATTTAAAGTTATCATGATTGAATTAAAAACATATAAATACACCATACAAAAACCCAAAAGATAAGTATTTTAATGTGTGCAATGACTGTGAAAGTTTACATTTTCATGTAATTGGTGATATTTTAATCCCTGTAAATAAATTCAGTAGTGTTAATATAAAGACTTTACGTTAAAGACTTTAACGTAATTTTAAATACGTAAAAATAGAAAAGGTAAACATTCGTTTAAACTTGAGAATATCGATTTTCTTCATTTCTGACCTACGCAATTTTATACCTGAGGCAATAATTTAACGAATTTGAACTGTATTCTCTTACAGGGCCCGCTCTAGCCTTCATGTCACCCCGGACAAACAGACAATTTGCCGCCAGTTTTTTTTAAATTAAAATAAAATTATGTTAAAATCATTTATTTAAAAAATATATGTAATACATTACATAATAAACATTTAAAAAGGGCAAAACTTAAAAGTACTGGCACATATAAGGTGCATTTTTATTGCTATGCTTATATTCTATTAAGAAAGTACAAAAAATATTGCATAACTAAACAAGAGAAATTTTAGATTCTATAAAAATATAACTAGGTATAAAATAAAGTAACCTAAAAGAAATTTTGATTTCCGCAAATGTTTTTATTACATCTTTTAAGTTAACTTGATCAGCAATTTTATGCTCAATCGCTAAAATGGCCAACCCATTAAGACGATTTTGCGTTGTAGTTGAACGTAAAAAATTCTTAATCAATTTTAATTTGGAAAAACTTCTTTCTCCACTTGCAACAGTTATTGGTATACACAGCAATACTCTTAAGGAAACACTTAGGTTTGGGGCACAATTTAACATTGTTATTAATTTTAGAACAGTGCTTGGGTTTTCTTTTTTGCCCATAAGCTCAGATACTTCACAAATTTCTGCTGCTAATTCTACCCCATTAATATCAACAGAATCACCGTGAGTTAAAATACTTTCTAGATCGTTGCAATGTTTTAAAAGATTTTCTTTAGACATGCCCTTTAAATGATATATGTTATATAAAAATTGAAAATAATTACTATGGTGTCTAAGTTGTTTAAATCTAGTATCTATTGCATTTAGTGCCTGGTCAATTGTAAAATTAAAAAAATCTACCTTATAATTTTCTTTAGGATTCTCGATCGGTTCATCTCGAGCTTCGTATGAGAAATTCCTTTTTTTTTCTTCTTACGCGGTGTCGTGGTATTGTTGATTCAAAATTGGCTTCAGCGTCAATTTCGTCAGCCAGTTCTCTCGCATCAACAATAGTTTCATTAAAAGATTTATCCGATCGAAGATCCTGAAAAAACTTTTTGCAATTTTGCAAAAGATTAAGTGCAAATGCTAGATCATAATCTTTTGTCTGCAACAATTTGCTTATTGGATTAATACAGTTTAAAATTTTATACCAAAGAACTATTGAACACAAAAATTTAAATTGTTTAATACAATTTAATAAACCCGGGGCTTCGTCCCTTATTAAATTATCATTTTCTTCATTCTCATAAATGCTTAGCAAGTCGCCGTATACGCCTCCGATATAAAATCTTAAAGGCTTTAAAGTCTCTATCTTACTCTCCCATCTAGTATCACTTAATGGTTTTAAAGTCAAACCCTGGAGATGTTTTAGAAGAATTGCCCAGCGAAAAGTAGATGCCGAAAAAAATACATATATTTTTTGAATCATATTAAAGAAATTAGCGCCTTCCAAAGATGCTTTTACCATATCGTTAACTACTAGATTGAGAGAGTGACTACTACATGAAACGTAGAAAGCTCGCAGATTTAGGTTCTTAATCCTAGATTGCACTCCTGATTTATCGCCCCGCATATTAGACCCATTGTAATATCCCTGTCCTCTTATATCCTGTAAATTTAAACCCAAATTATTAAGTTCTGCAATTATAATTTCAAACATTTGCTTCCCTGTAGACCTTTCAACTGGAAGAAAACCCAAAAAGCTTTCCTTAATTTTAATTTCAACCTCATCCTGATTGGAATCAGTTTTATTGATTGAAACATACCTGATTACAAGAGTCATTTGCTCCACCTTAGAAATATCAGGAGTGCAATCTAAAATTATCGAATAATATTTGGCTTTTTTTATTTCATTAATAATATAAGATTTTACACTTTGATGCAACAGGTCTATTATCTCGTTTTGAATGTTTTTCCCAAGATAGTGAGCTTTCGTTTCTTCTTTTTTAAGCACCCTACGTACGTATTCTTCCATGACGGGATCAAATTTAGATAACAGCTCAACTATTTTTAAGAAGTTACCGTTATTATGCTCAAACAGCTTGTCGCTTGTACCTTGGAAAGCCAGACAACTTTTACCAAGCATTTTAGTGATTGCTACGATTCTTAAAAGCACTTCTTGCCAATGGTTTATTTCAGCGTTAACAAGTCTTTGGGAATCCGCATCTATAATTTTACAACACTTTAATCTTAGGTTCAGTTCTAGAAAAGATTTTTGGGACTGAATATGATTTTTAGAAATTTCATGATCTTTTAGAGTTTGATTCAGATGCTTCCAACTTTTAAACCCCTGTTTTGAAAGGGAACTAAGTACACAGCCAAAAATTTTGCAGCAATAGCAATATACGCGATTTTTTGAGAGAGTACACTAGCCAGTCTCTTAAAATTTGCTCTCCATTACTTAAAATTCTTTTATAATAATTATGGCTAAATTTTCTACCAATCTCATCGTATGGAAATCTATAATTGTACAATGGTTTAGGTGGACCTTGCCTTACCAAAAAGATACTTTCGGCGTCTGGTAGTATCATTGGCCAGAGTGCTGGATCTGTACTTAAAAGTTGTTGAGCGCTTTCTGTAGGTGCCACGTTGGTATCAATAGTGCTTTCATTTGGCGACGGAGGGCTGCCACTGTCAGTTGCAAGTATTAGTTCAGGTATATCGTTCATTTGTTGATCCTCATTTTTCTCAGGTGAGTCTCTGTTGTCACTGTTGTCAGTGTCTTTCAATGCTGTCTTTGATGTAGAACATTTAGAGTCGTCATTTGTTTTGGTACTGCCCGGCGTACGCTGTAAATAATTTAGTAAAGTGCCAGCTTGTCTTTGCCTTTGCATTTCCTTTTCCACCCTTCGTTTTTTATATTCGCAACCAGATAGTTTTTTGCGTCCCTCCGACATTCTGGAAGATACACAAAATATCTGAAATAAAACAAAGCAAATTATAAGGAAATTGCCTTACAATAAACTTAGTTAAATTAGACAAGTACTGCACTTTTTTATGCTCATTTAAGATCTAAGGGAACGATTAAGCCGTTTTATATGTTTTTTATATTTATAAATTATGTAATAGTAGTAAAATAGTAACGAACCTGCCGCACCTGATACCTTTCAAATTTGAAAAAGTATAAGCACTTGCATTTTACACAATTTTGCTTCAAAATCTAAAATGGTATAAAATAGGGCAATTTTTCTTGTCCAATTTAGTCATATCATGCATAGATTTATTCTAGAATGCTCAATGTTTAAATAAATATTTTATTTTAATTTTATAAAATACCTAACAAACTTTTGCTATTTTTAAGATCATTTTATTTAAAAAACTAGGTAAAAATATTCGTAGCTTTACTTAAAAGAGATCGCATCCAGTAGTTGATAATAAAAAAAGAATCAGGGCCTATTGGTCAGTAAAAGGCTGGAATTATTAAAAAAAATCAAGCTTTAGGGTATTCCGTAGAATTCATAACCTTTTTTAAGATATTTGAAAAAGCTCCTTCGCAGATGAAAATTAAATTTCAAGTACGATTTTTTAACGAAACATAAACAAATTACAATCTTTTTAAAATTATCAAAACAAGTCTTTTAAATTTTTAATTAATTTATCTGTTTTGTTCAAAAATCGTTTTCAAAATTTAATTTTCATCTGAGAAGGAGCTTCTTCAAATACCTACCTTGAAAAAGATTATGAAATTTAAATGAAAGATTGTTTTTAACACGCTTATATTAGCTTCACCTACATGTTTGTTTGCTTGTCTGTCTGTTTGTAACCGACTTCTTTGAACAAGCATGCGCGTGGTCGGCGATACATACGATACAAGATACGGCGCATTTGGGATCCAATGCCTATCCTCCAGACCGAGTAAGTCCTTTCCAATTTTAGCTCCAATAAACTGTCATGTTATTTTTGCAAGGAAAACCATCTCATTTTTGATTGTGACGAATTCAACGCATTAGATATTTCAAGTAGAACAAGTCAATTATTTGAAGCTGTGTAATAACTATTTCGATCCTACCCATTCTACAGCTCAATGTAAATAAATATAGTTTAAAAAAACTAAAAAACACGGTTTAATGATCAATCGAACTAAAAAACGAAAAATAATTCTTAATATAGGCAGAAAATATAAATAAACGAAAAAGATTAGTATTATTGTGAAAAATGCGTGGGGTGCTTTGTGCCATATTTCTCATTCATCGAGCACCCCACGCTTTAATAAGACGGCCCTTTTATAATTGAAGACAATAAACAAGTTATTTCTTGTCTATTCCTAATTTAGACAAGTTCATGCGGCACCCTGCTTGCTGATTTATATGGTATATATGCGATGCGCGGTTATATTAGGTAGTGTATACATATGACACCCCTGTTCCTCATTTAATAATTATTATTGAATAATTAATTATTTTTTAGTAATTATACCTATTTTCTTTACAACTACAGTAGAATCCGGTTATAACGAACCACAAGGGACTTGAAAAATAAGTTTGTTATATCCGAAGTTCGTAATAAACGATAAAAGAAAAAAGTTACATACATGTTTTATTTTTACGATACATTAATAAATCACTATATAATACAATATTTACACATTTAGGAGTTAGTTTTTGTTAAAAAGTCTGTAATTTTAGATTTTTTATTATATTTCGTAGACCAAAACAGTTTATCCACACAATTCTCGATTTACATTTTTGCAACACCGTGACTTGAGTGATTTGCTTTCGTTTTTATGTCCCGGTTAAATTAGCACACACAAAAACTGTTACCCGCTCTTTTGATAATTTGCCGCCTACACATTTTTCACCTTTAAAGTTTAGTGTTTTATCTGGGTTCTTTAATTTAAAAAATAGCCCTGTTTCGTCGCCATTATTATTAGTTGATTAGGAAAAACCCTGCAAGGTCAGCGTGTACAGTATTGTTAAAATACATAATTACCCTTTAGGATTAAAGATTTAAACACCAATTAAGAAAGTATTTAGCCAGGCATTTCTAAGAAAAGAATTACAGAAACCTTATCTTTGCACATCAAATAATCTACGTACCTGTTATTTATTTTACTGGCAGAATACTTGCTTACTTTTGTGTAAAATTTAACAGACGGAAACAATTTTTCCGAAAGTTATATCCGAAAGTTCGTTGTTTACGGGTTTATTATAACAAACAATATTTATAAGGGATCTTATGGATAGTGTGACGGGACTTTTAAAACTAGTACGTTATACCCGGAAGTTCGTTATAAGCTTCGCTATAAGCAGCTTTGACTGTATTATAGATGAAAAACAAGTATTTTAACATTCTTGTAAAAACAGTGATAAGAAATATTTTTACAAATGAAAGGCGGCATGCTATTATTATTAATATTTTCTCTCACATTCTGGGAGTAAAAATGTCGCCCCTAAGATTTGCCGCCTCAGACAAATGTCCGAGTTGTCCGGTCTTGGAGCGGCCTTGCCTCTTATCTCATTAATCTTAAAAAGACTACTCAAATTCTTTTGTTGTGCATTTTTACATGTAATTTTAATAATAATAATAATAACAATAATAATAATATCGCTACTAGAACATCCTCAGCCAGTTTTAAATATTAAGCTATTTTCCAAGCCAGAGGTCTTCAAACTGTTTTACAGGGCCAGTCGCTTCTGTTTATGTGGAAAGTGTTAAGTTATGTTATTATTTATTGAGTGATTTATTTATTAGTTTCATTGGAAGGTAAGAAAATTTATATATCTTTTGGTGCTGTAGAAGAGATAGGATAGTGTATGTATCCAAGCTTTTACTGTTTATTTGAAGTGTAAAAACCAAGGTAGCTAACAATTTATTATATTGAAAAGAACTTGCGCTCGATCTTTAATTTCTGAGCTAAAATCTTGGTAATTCTAGTAAAAGTAAAATAGCTCATTAGGCAGCTTACGGTTTTGATCCTGCGAACTTTTCCCATTGAAAACTGTTCTCTATTTTAGTGAAATATTCTTACGCGGTAAATTCGCACTGGCCATCGCGTAATGCTTATAAAAACAAGCCGGTTGTCAAGTTAACTAACTGGGGAAGACTGTAAAGCAGCTGAAACAATGTTTCAAAAACCTTACTCTTACCAAAACGTTCTCTCAACAATCGGTAATAAACGTCAATGGCTCCAGTGTAACCAGGATTTTCGAGAAACTGTCTTAGGTTAAAACTGGTAGCAATTGTTGAATAACCACAAAATACAAGAAGAATGCCCACTCGATCAATAAATAACATAATTCTCAATATAAAATTAAGCAAATTCCAATTAATTTGATAAAGCACGTTCTAATATGGTCCGCCTTCCTGCGCTTAATTCGTACCAGAATGGTTAACACGCAGCTCAAAAAATAATTACCCTGTAACGAACCGTACAACATACAAAGTTTCGAGTAATCGACAAGTTAACTGAGGTGTGCATAATCTATTAATATCAACTGATAAGATACAAACGCTTTCACTTTCTATCTGACTCCTTAAAATATCTGCTTTAAATTTTAACTGTATTCAATCAGTCAAACTTTACTCTCAAAATAGTAAACCAATAATAATTTGTCAAATTTAAAAACACGTAAAGGTTATCAAAATTAATATCAACGTTATTAAATATCTTATTATTTAACGCTGGTGCGAGATATGATTCTCAAACTGTATTCAAAATGTTAAATCTGATTTACAATTCAACACCCTGTATATCCACATTTATAAACGTTAAACATGAAACTAGTTTTGCTCTGGTTGCTCAAATTTGTTCAGAGACCGTGACTAAATAATGACGTAATAAACAAAATACACCCACGTACCACACAAAATTAAAAAAATACCGAACGCGTTTCGATAGCTACGCTATCATCATCAGCGGTCGACTAGGGCGGACTAAAGAAAATTTCTAACGTATATACCATCAGCGAGTAACGCTTCGTTGCTAATCTGGTGAAAGTGAAAGTGAAAGTTATGAAAGTTTAATGAGTTCAGAGTAGCCTAAAGGTCCTTGATCATCATTATTCATTAGAATTTGTTTATTTTTGAAGATCTCTAAACTTTCATAACAATCAAGTCCGTGCTTATTACTAACATGTTTGATTAATGATACCTCATCTACTACATGATTTTTATCAAACATGTGTAGGGCTACGGCAGCCTTGTCCCAACGTTTGTATTTTATATGAGCTAAATGTTCTTTAAAGCGAATTTTGATAGGTCGTTTAGTTTGCTCCACAATTTTTACAATTAATCTTATAAATTCCCGACCTATCCTGCTTATCCACTTTATCCTTTGGATTGCCTAAAAGAGTTTGCAAACTGTTATCTGAAGTAGTGACTGTTTTCAAATTAACTTTGGAAAAGATTTTAGGTAGACTTTTTGTATAAGCAGGATAGTTTGGTAACTTTACATACTTTGTTTCGATTCGTTCTCTAGCGTTACCTAATGTAGTTACGTTCTTAACCCTCATCCTATGTGTTTGTTTCCTAACTATATTCATAACCACTTCATCTGAAAACCCATTGTATGAAGCAATTCCTTTAATAGTGCGCAATTCTTTATTATAATTTTGAACTGAAAGAGGAAAATTAAGCAATCTATGAACCAAAAGGTTAAAAGCCGCGAGTTTATGCTGTCTACAGTGATTTTAGTCATTGGTTATCAATCTTTTAGTACTAGTTTCCTTACGATAAATATCTTTATCTAGTTCATTACCATTTCTTGTTACCAGAGTATCAAGGAACGGAAGACTGTCATTTGCCTCTATCTCATAGGTAAATTTGATTGTCGGAAATTTAGAATTTAATGTTTCTACAAAGTTCTCAACGCTACAAGTTTTAGTATTAAGGATGGCAAACACATCATCCACATGTCTAATCCAAGCACTAGGAAAATAGGGCAAATCGCGATTTAAGTCTGTCTCAAATTTACCCATGAATAGATTGGCTATAAACAGAGATAAGCTATTGCCCATTGTCGTACCATGTTCTTGCTGGAAAAATTGGTGGTCAATTTTGAAAAAGGTTTGTTTCATACACAAATCAGTTAATTTAAGAACATCTTCTACTTCTCTATCGTCCAAATAGTTTTGTTTTAAAACATCTTCTAAATAAACTAAGGTTTGATCTATTGGAATGCTCGGAAACAGTGAACAAACGTCGAATGAGACTAAAATTTCATTTCCTGTAAGTTCAATGTTTTTAATTTCATCAATAAATTCATACGAATTTGCCACACTGAAGTTGGGCTGTTGGTAGGAGAGGTTATGAAATTTACTAGATAACCATTTGGACAGCAGATAAGTAGGTGAATTAATGCCAAAAACAATGGGTCGCATAGCATTACCTGGTTTATGAATCTTAGGCAAGCAATACATTCTAGGTAGCATCGGATTGGATACCGTTAGTCGAAACCTAAGAGAGTCATCCACAACTCTTTTACATGCTAATAAAACCTTCCTAGTTGAAGTAATCATTTTAGGAAGTGGTTCTTTGGTAATTGCTGAATAAGATCCTGAACTTAAGAGTTCTTTAACTGAAGCAAAATAATTCTCTTTGTTTAAAATAACTACTTGATTGCCTTTATCTGCTATGAGGTAAAAACAATTTTTACTTTTGAGATCTTTAACAATTCGAAGTTCTGAATGATTTAAATTAAATTTTGACTCCTGCTGGACATTTTCCGAAATTTGAATTTTACTGGCTTGTCTAACGTACTTTTTGAAATTTTCATCCAATGATTTAATCGAACTTTCTATGCATACTATGATTTTATCCAACGGAGGTTTGTTAAAATTAAGATTATATTTCAAACCTTTATTTCTTCTTTGTTAAAAGTCTCAGAAGATTTGTTAATAACGATATTTTCGTTTGTGGCAGTACGATTCTGCTTGTCTTGTTTGTTGGATCTACATAATTTTGACAATTTCTTCTGATGTATAAATCTTTTACGACGTAATATTTAGATTTCGTGGACGAATATCAAATAAACTGTTAAATCCTTTTGTTCAATTCGCAAAATCAACACATTCTTCAAAAGTTAATATATACACTCAAAACTTTGTTAAAAGCTCGGGAGCAATTCAACAATTGATTGAATTGCGTTCAACACTTATCTGGAAAGTTACTAGACGGTAAAATTATATCAGTGCAAATAAATAAGACAAAAGTTCGTATAATAACTCGGCATGACCCTTAGCAAAAATAACCTTTTTTACAATTACTTTGATTCCATCAAGAAATATAACTGTAAGTCTTTCAACTATCATTTAAATTGATTAACATAAACCACTATAGGTAGGTACTTGTTGCAATGAAAAAATATATATGAATTAAATGAATTGGGGCGTTGAGTACTTAATTATATTAACCTACCAATGGGGGTATTTCTGTTTCGACTTACTTATTATCTCCTGTTCTACCTATAGTTAGGTTTTACCGAAGGTACAGTACATTCATAATGGGATACCAATCTCTTTCTAAATATGACATGTCTATACAAAGAAATAATTAAAAGAAAAGTTGCAGGGCTTGGTTGTCCAGTTACGACATAACACAAATTCTAAATTCTTACTCTAGTAGTAGTTTATATCCAAATAACGTTTCCAAAGTGTTTAAGGCACAAACAACATTTATTAATTGTCCAACGAACAAACAGCTGATTAGTGAAAGTCAGGGAATAAATGCACTAGCTCACAGTCGTGCTCACGAGTCGATTAAGGGAGCTAGACGGTTTAAGGACCTCGCCATCGCTACTACATCATACGATATCTTAGTTCGGGTATTACGAACTTTCACATATAATAGTTCTTCACGTACTAAATCTTTAATGCACTTTACTGCTTGCAACTAAATTTCCGTAAGCATTTTTTTCTTCGTGCAATACGCTATAGAGTAAAGTTGTATAATTTCCGATTTCCCCCTTTAATTATTATGAACAATAGGCGAACCTCGTACACGCTATTTACTTTATGTTGCTCCTGAGTTTCTTCTGTTAAAACAATCACAGGCACGATATTACTATTAAAATTTGAAATGTTTTAAGCAAACTGTTAAAACTGTTTCGTCCATACTTAAATAATGAACTGAACATAAACCATATTTAGTAGATCTCAACCCCCGGTTTACGTAACTGAAAAGTTAGCACTTATCGACCGAAATGTAATTTTTACTTAAGGGTCGCACATTTAACTTGACTGGTGTCTGAATACCAAGTTTTTCTTCACCATACTTGATTTTTTTGTAGCTCTACACACGTCATCAACATGATGAAGTTGTCTACCCGGTAAACTTGAAACTACCCATTCATAACTCTCTCTAGTGAACATGCGACGAGTTTACTCTCCACCAGCAACAAAATGTTGGTACAAATCCAACTTTTATATTGCCAATTTTTACAACATACGTCTATTTTTATAATGAAACAAAACACATTTTGGCTTGTTAAACGTAATTTAACAAAATTTAATCAAATTGTGATGTACGTGTAAGGTTGCGAAATTTCGCAAATAGAAACTTGACATACCAATTAATGATCTAGTCAAGTCTAACAAAGAATTAGTGTTTGATTGATAATTGTAATTGTTATTGTACAGTGAAAACACAATGTAGTACGTTTAATATGATTTTTAATTTTAACTACATATGTTAAATTATTATAGTGCTGTTATAGCCTAACACATCTAATCGGTAAAACATTTACTGTGTGTATAGAAAAACACAGCAAAAAAACCTAGACATACCAAAAGCTAGAATTAAGACGTACCATTGTGGCTTTTGTTTAATTATAAGATCTCAAAACCTATTTAAAAGAAGATCTTCTTCTTGTCTATTAAGTGAACATGATAATGACCTTGTTTTGACAATATTTCCATATTAAGTTGAATGTCATCAGTTACATTATTTAAAGCATGCTTAGCTACCGCAGATGTTTCTGGTTGACCTAATCTACAAAATCCCATATGTTTTTACGCCTTGCATCAAAGCTACATTTTGTCGTTCCAATTTATAATTTTCCAAAAGAACAATATAACTTGTACACTCCGGAAAATAAAATTTATAATGTTCGTTTACAACGTAAAGCTTTTGAGATATATAAACATAAAGAAAAAAAAATCATTTAACATATGTAGCTAAAATTAAAAATCATATTAAACGTACTAAATTGTGTTTTTACTATACAATAACAGTTACAATTATTAACCAAAAATATTTCTTTATTAGATTTGATCAGATCTTTAATTAGTATGTCAAGTTTCTATTTGTCAATGCTTTCATCAATTTCAAATTAAAGTTTTTCACCACTTCACTCTTATATCATAGTTTGATTAAATTTTCTTAAATTTGTTCTTTGATTATGACATTTCCCAAAGTTAGCCTTCTTGCTTTTGGAACGGGCGCCTTAGAAAGTTTCAAATTTCGCGCGAAGCTGTATGACATTAAATAGCTATATTATTATTTTTCTAGATAAAGAAATGGTTGTTGGTTATTTCTATGTAAATGTAATGAATGTTAAGATGAAAAGATTGAGTTTAGTTTCAATTAGTATTTACATATTTAATTATAAAGCTTTCAAATAAACGCGGCAGTTTGCAAAAGCATAAACGATTTGTAGAGAGAGGGGAAGACTCAGTAACAGTGGCTTTAAGTAAGTGGCCAGAGTTGGTTGATAGTAACCAAAGAGGGTAATAGTCAAGTTACCCTAAATTTAGAAATGAAGTAACATAACATTTAGTGTATAATAGGTAAGAAGTGAAATTACCTTCCTTATTAAGAAAATAAAAGGCTAAAGTAAATAATTAAATGTAAATATTGTCAAGTTGGTGATAAATAAAAAAGGTGACGTAACAAGTTAAAATAATAACGCGTTTGTACGTATTAGAAATCGTCATCTTCTATTGTGTTTAATACTGAACAATAAATATAAAACACAGTGCTCGATCCAAATTGGTAAATCAATATATAAAGCACAACAACTCGAAGTGTTAACGATCGTGTCGCACCATTTGGCATTGCAGTTAGTATCGCATGCAATTCATAGCAAAATTTTGATAATTAAGTTATAAATAAAAACTAAATATATCCAGCAATTAATAACAAACTCATTAAATTGTTGAAAAGAAAGGTGGAAACATTATTCCACAATAAAGCTCCAAGGAAGGTATTGAAAGAACAAAGGGAGCAAGGCGCCAGAGGTCCGCTTCACAAAAAAAGCAACGAGGGAAAGCTCCGACCACCAGCATAGAAACGCATCAATTACGTTATTGGCTTTCACGGAGTGACAAACAAGTAAGATTTTTTTAACTGCGCAATGAAAACGATATCGTTGTGTTTTATTTCTCTTAAATGTGTTTAAATATCAATAATTAACGAAAATGTGTTTTGTTCATTATCGATAAAGTTTTGCATGGTATTTAATAAGAATTTTACTTATAATTAAAAGTTTCATTGTTATATGTTGTAAACAAAACATTTCTGCACTGTGAATTTCAGTAATTAAATAAGTATAACGTTTGATTTATTTTTATTATTAAAAAGTATTAGTATTAAAAGCTTATATAAATATTGAATATATAAATGCGGAAGGAAGTAAACTCAATAGAAATCCAAATGTATAAGAAAATCAAATTGATTATAAATTTTGGTAATTGTTAACAGTGACCATTTCTTTTAACATTTGAGCTAGCTCGCGCACCTAAATAAGAAAAGAATTTGCAAACGTAAATATTAAAGTGCAGTTCGTCAAACTGAAATTAAATAGCAAGCGATTTAAAATTAAACTAGTGAATGATATCCTTAAAAATTAAACCCATTCAGCTTAAATTAAAAGGTAACCAGTTCATATTTTCCCATGAACAATATAAATTTCGTGTTAAAGAATTTAGGAAATTATAACGAATTATAAAAGAACTCAAATTTACTCTTTGTAGCGGGATGTAAACAACCACAAGTAATAGCCGCATGTACAGGGTTCCCCACATTAGACTATACAATTTAAAAGTCGAATAAAAACTTTCTAATCAAAGTAAATTAACTTTTTAATGGACTAATATGTAGCTTATTCTGTGGGATTTATGACTAAAGTAAATAACAATTCAAGTTTTAAAGATCAAGGAGGCGCCTGTCTATAAACAACGACTTATGTGGTTCTGTCAAATATGCGTTATACGCAAACGATATAATTGCTCCAGTTTAACAATTTTCATTGCAATATGAATTATTCGATTCAAGAGCGTGTGTTTTCTGTGGAAGTCTACATTAGAACTGGTTCATTTGAAGAAGTTCGGCCTGCATTTCGACGGCAGTTTGGAAACAATAATAGGGGCGATGCACCAACACGCTTTACAATTGCGGCGTGGGTTCGTCATTGGCGTGAAAATGGCTCTGTGCAAAACATTAAAAAACCTGGACGTCGAAGAACGGTGCGTACGCCTGAAAATATTGAACGAGTGAGAGCTGCCTTTACAAGAAGTCCTAAGAGATCGGCTAATCGGCAATCACTTGCCCTAGGAATATCTAAGGGAAGTCTCCACAGAATTCTGCATAAAGATATAAAATTTCACCCTATAAATATCAAATGGCGCATAACCTCAGTGATCTAGACAAAGGAGCGAGGGTGACATTTTGTGAAGAATTTTTACATCAGCATCGTGGAGAAATTCATAATTTGCTAATGAGCGACGAAGCAAATTTTCATTTGGACGGTGTTGTTAACAAGCAAAACTTTAGATACTGGGGGTAGAAAATCCTCACGAACTGTTTACCAAAACCTCCACAGTCCAAAAGTCGTTATTTGGTGCGGTGTAGCATCATTTGGAATTATCGGTCCTTATTTTTTGAGGATGAAAATAACCGTTCTGTTACAGTTAATTCCGAACGCTACATAAACATGTTGCAAACATTTCTTATCCCAGACTAATTAGACGAGGACTAAATGGCGCCATATTATTCCAGCAAGATGGAGCAACGGCTCACAGCCAGAAACACTATGAGAATTTTGCGAGATTTTTTGACGGCCGTATAATTTCCCGATTTGGAAATTTGAATTGGCCCCGAGATCTCCGATTTAACGGCCCCGATTTTTTCTCTGGGGATACCTAAAGCAAAAGTTTTGCAAGTCGTCCCGCAACAATTCCGGAGCTGAAGGAGCAGATTCGAAATGAAATTGCAGGAATAAATGGAGATTTGCTTCGCCGAGTGATGATAAATTTTGAACTTAGAATTCAAAAATGCATTGAAGTCGAAGGAGGGAATTTGGAAGACATGATCTTTAAAACTTGAATTGTTATTTACTTTAGTCATAAATCCCAAAGAATAAGCTACATATTAGTCCATTAAAAAGTTAATTTACTTTGATTAAAAAGTTTTTATTCGACTTTTAAATTGTATAGTCTAAAATGGGCAACCCTGTATTACACCCGTTCCACTTTACAGGGCGTTTTGGTTTGTCATCTTCAAGGCAGTTCAATAATACTTAATTTATTAAGGATCTAGTTATTTTTTACTAAAATTAAATTCAATAGTTGGCTTCATACGTTTATTCAACTGTTATATTAAGAGCAGGCTTATATTTGGGTTATCACATTTTTCTAATATTTCATAAATTTGTTTTAACATCTCAAGTAATTCTTAAAATATTACAATTTACTGAGGACTATAAATGTAGTTGTTATCTAAACGTTTAAATTTACATAAAATATAAATAGAAAAATACACGATTTAGGAAACTCAAAAGATAAGTATTTTAATTAAGAACATAATAAAATGCCTTGTTTCTTTACGAATAAGGACTAGAGGTACACCTAAAGCTTATTTATAATCGAGTATATAATGGTACGAACGATTGTGCCATGATAGAAGTGAAAACATTACTGACATCACTGCCATTAGCAACTTCCGCTAGACCACGTAATGAAAATTAGATTGTATTTTTAAGTCCTCCTCAGCGTGTATGAACAACTAAATTGTTTGTTCTTTGAAATATTTTAGTCATGTTATGCTCCATTATATCATTTAATTTTTTTTCGCAAGTTCCCTATGGTCAGAAGAAAAAGTTAGAAGGAAAGGGTTTACGGAAAGAATACTAAAGCCGACTTGAAATTGAATTATATTAGAATATCGCGACCTTTTTATTTTCCAAATACATGCTATTATCAATAATTAAAAAAAAAGGAATTATACCTAGCATTTTTCATAAAATGTTTAATAAAGTGAGCACATTAATTTTTACGTGGAGCTTTATAAATGCGCTTTTAATTATGCGACAGCCGTCATTTATTCATTTGTTCATTACATACAACAATGAGAATATTTAACTAATACCTACTGCACTTTGCAGAAACATGATTTAGCAAAATTAAATTTTATTTTATGTAATATTTTACATTCAGCGAAAAACATTGCCTGAAATACATTTATGTATAAAATGTATTTTGACTTCTTTCGAAAAGTCTAAATTATACTTGAAAATTGTTTTTAGGGAAATTTCTTACAAAATTAAGGAATTTTATAATGAGATTGTTTTGAAACCTTAATTAAAAATGTTCTAACTAATGACAATGTCATTAAAAATACTTTTTTGACAAGTTCTAAAGATAGTCATTATAAGTTTTCATTTTTAATATTTTCCGGTATGTATATAGGTGATAGATATCTTACTTCAAGATATCTATGATATAGGTAGGTATCCTTGGTTAACAGAAAAATTGTTCCAACTGTCGTATGTATCGGTACTTGGAACCTGTATTTCTTATTTAATTTTCCATTGATTTATTTCTTTTCATGAGATGACTAAAGTCACATCTAAGATCTTTTTAGAAATTTAAAGCACGCATTATTTGAAAACCTCACTTAACTTTAGCTTCTACCAATTTTGTTAAACGTTTAAATTTTCTTTATAATTACATTTACATGAATAATATTGTAATTTTAATCAGTACTATCACTAAAGCTCTGTTTACACCAAAAGCAACTGGCCACGGCAACGCCACTGCGGTGCGACTAGTGTTGATATGCGTTTGTTTATACGCAACTCGGAGCAACCATGATCTAACTTGTCAGAAACTGTTTAGAAGCAACCCAACGACTTATCGTTGCTAATCATTTGTTAGTAAAAATGTATTATTAACTATAACGAACGAAACCAGTAAAAATTTAACTTTAATTTCGCTGCTGGAGATGTACCCATGCTTATATGATGTGACTGCTACTGATTACAGTCATACGGAGTTCAAATAAAAAGCATCGGAGGCAATTTAAAAGAAAGTTAATGATACCGATGGGTTTTTTATTATTTATAATTAATGTATATTTATACAATGTAATTTTACTGATAAGGTATAGCGTCGGCTGGTGTTATAATTGCAGTTTTGGGACTGTGAATAATGCCAATTTATAGGTTGTGATTATGAGGACCAGCTGATTGAAATTCTTGCTTGATTGTCCTCAAATTGTATTGGATGACACTACATTCCTTGCTTTGCACGAACAAAATTGTTAGGAACTCATGCTGCTATGGAATTTAACGGTATCTTTTTTTGCAGTATATTGGATCTTCAAATAAGATAAATTTATGTATATTCCAAATGCGCTTTCAATGCTTTTCACCCCGTTGATCATCGCTAATATGTAATCTTAAACAGGTGTCGTATAATAATTCACCCACATGATTAATACTTCTAGCCCAGAGCTATAGTTAACTATGGAAAATAATGGATAACTAGCAGATTTTATACTACACTGCTCATCGGTAGATGTTAATAGGTTCAGGTTCAATAACATTTGATTTGCTTATTAACAAAAATAAAATTGCTTAGATATTTTCGCTCCAAACCTGAAAATAAATAATGTAATCTCGGACGCCAATTTGTTTTTAAGGAACAAATGAACCTTAAAAATAGAAAAGTCACGAAAAACTCATGAAAATAACAAGTAAAAATAATGACAACAATGAGTTTTATTACGACACTTAATTTGACTATAATGGATGATCTCTTAAAAACTAATGTTAGTGATTCTTAATTAATTGCCTTAAACTATAATGTGAATTAATTAACAATATGAAATACCTGATATAATTTCTTTTACATTTTGGGTGTCACTGTAACTTCAGCAGACAAGGACATAATGATGTCGACTCATCACTTTAAATTTTATTGTGCAATTTTGATGGAAGTTGAAGTAAACATCAGATTGATATACTGGTTCCAAATATATAGAAATTTCTTTAAAAACGTCAAAACTGAATTGATTTTGTATGGTTCAAAGTAAAATTCGGTAATTGAAATACCCACTTCGTATTAGCAAATGCTATTGCACCATCTTGCAAAGTTAACGTTATAATAAAATTAAACCCAAAGTAAAATAAATGGTAAGAGTATAACTAGATTTGAGTTTAGTTGCCTGAAATGTAAATCTCTCAAATTTCCGTATGATAATTTTCATAACTCACCATATAAATGTGGCATTCTAAATAAAAAATTAAACAAAGCGAAAATGGCTTCTACTTAAACACGTAGTTCAAGCAATGAATGAAGGACGCTCAAGTAACCCTGCGCAATGACCGAAAATGACTCATAGAGCGGAAAGGGATGTGCAGTGAATAATAATTGAAATAATTTATTTATGTAACTAACGCTACATGAAATGCACTTAAGTTGCCAATATGAACGTAAATTTTAAACATACATAAAACGGTTTGTTACGAATATAATTTTTTGTTATTATCCAAAACGGGTGTGGAATAAGAATTATATTTGGTTTCAGTGGGAATACCTCGTCTACTGCTACAAAGTGGAGAATCTTATTATTAATTGAAGGAAGTAGTCTAGGTCGTGGTATCTGCAGCAATGCAGATTCTAATGTACGTCCAAGATATAATAAACGAACAACTGTTCCATCACTGTTTCTACCTATTTCTCCTACATTTATTGTAATAAATAATCAGTCAGCATCTACACAGGCCATAAGTACTATAGAGAAGAATCCTTTGCAACTGAGAAATGTCGATCCAGGAACGCAGTGTGGTCCAAAATGTTTGTCATCTATCGAACCCATACAATTTCGAATATTTATTTCACAGTTGGTTGTGACGCTCAGCTATCATAACTCATTTATCCTGTGTTGGTGTTTCCATATATTGAGGTCAAAATTGCTTCAGCGGTTATCGCAATAATACTACTACATGTCGTAAGACCTATCACATAATAAGTTAAAGCACGATAACTTGGCCAGAGTTGGTTGTATCTACTGTTTAATTATATAACTTTTCACTACAAGCGCTCAAAGAACGTTGAAGAAACGTAAGAACTGCTTTTCTACCTCATCATCAAAAAATTTAGCCAAGTGGAACAGATGGAGGTCCGAAACAAAAGTATTATTTGAACGATGCTCTTTTTCAGCAAACGTTACAAAATGAATAGTGGTCATTACTAGAAAGTTTTTCTAGTTTTAAAGAAACGTTTGATCATTTTCATACTACTAATTTGTACATCTTTAATGTCTTTTTTCCTCCTAAGCAGGTATTCCATAAACGGTTTAATACTAAGACAGGGATCTGGGTTACTAGCTATAAGTTTCTAATCAACAACTTCGTAATTTTTATTTAACTAAACGTCGCCATAAAAAATTAGTAAAAACGGAAAGTTAACTTTTTATTCTACTAAAATCCTGTACAGTGAAAACCAAAGTAAGGCTGCTTGGTCTATTATTTCTATATACACAAATGATGTAAGAGAGTTCAAAAATATATCCTATGCACAGATACATATAGGGGATAGTGGGGCATAATGGGGTATTTAACTTCACAGGTGTAATTTATGATGAACTAAACGAAAGTTATTTAACTTTCCAATATATTATATAAAACAATCCTAAAATACTTTTCTTACTAAAAACTTAAAATTAACAGAGCCAATCAATTCTTCCATTTTGCTCCACCGACTAGGTAAAATGGAAATAAAAAAATGTACATACATGTAGGATTGGAACGTCTCTCAATCTTACTCACACAATGTGCAGATGTGCACCTCCTCATCATCATCACTGTCGACAACTGCGCCAATTTGTGACAACAACACAGGCTATCCAACCTGTGTCTGAAAGGGAATACAAACACTATCACTGGAAGGAAGTTCTTTTTTCGTGACAACTTTCTTTTTTAGAATTGTTTTTGTTGATTTCTATTTAGAGAAATGGCAATTGTTTTTGATACATTACTTAGGTTCCTTTTGGTTGTAGCTTTTTTATTAAGATTGGTTCGATTAACATTTTGTTGGGATTCTTCCAATTCCAGTTTGTATGGAAAAGCTGTTATAATTGAAGTGTCTCCTCTTTTACGAGTTGTTTTTTTCGTAATCTCACTAATCTTTAGAATTGAAGCTACTTTAGTCTGAATTTTTTATATATTCTGGTGTACTAGGACGTGAACAGGAAATGCCTTTAGAAACAGGTGTTGATGTGCCGTTTACCAAGGATCCTGAAGGGCTCGACTATGGATCGTCCATGTTTGAGTGCTGAGATAATGGTAGTGACGAAAACTTGCACGGTTTGGTGTGTCTGGGTCAGGGCTGCTTGAATTTGGAGAAGATAACTGCTCTGGTAATGGTAGTGACACATTTTTTGCACGGTTTGGCGTGTCTGGCTTAGGACTATTTGAATTTAGAGAGCTTATGGCATCAACTTCTGTATGTGCTTGATTGTTGTTAATATTAATGTCACCTGTATCAGCAGACAGAAAGTCAGCATCTGAGAACACTCCCATGTTAATACACCATATTCCTGTTCTGCAGAATTCATTAATCGCCGTAAGAATCGTAACAGCTTGTAGATAAGCAGCACTAAATAAGGCCGATATTTGTAGAAGGGTAACCACACGCCCTGAGTTGCTCCGATACCATCTTCTTACTTCATCTTCATAGTACTTACCACGGTATAAGATAAGCAGGTAATTCAACGGCAGTTCATATCTGCTTCAGAAACTGGCTCTATTTTGTGGTACCCTGTGTGCGAGTGAGATAGCTAATGGGAGGCGAATATTTGCCGCTAAAACAATCGCTGAACGCTTATTTTCTACAGAAAATGACCCATTTCTATCATTGTAATTGTACAAACTGCAGCGTGAAGTTGTTAGTTACGATAAAGGTTACGATTATTAATCAACGGTCATAATGGTCAAAAAATGTTTTGTACCCGGTTGTAAAAGTGGTTACGATGCTGGTAAAAATACTGAGAAAGTCTTTATGTTTAGTGTGCCTGCAAACAAAGTGGAGGAATGGGGCACAAAAATACCTAGAAAAGATAGAAATTTAACGACAAAAGACTATATGTCAGAGACATTTTCAACCAAATTTTATAATGCGGGAAGTGAAAAATGAACTATATACGGTAAGTTTTATCAGTCCTAAAAAAACTAAAAAATAAAAACTACAATTTAGTCTTTAATTTAAATTAAATCTTAATTTGATACACTTTTCAATCAAAAATTAAAAGTTTCATTTAAAATTTAATATGTTAAATAATTACTAATTTTTAGTATCCACTTGCATTTCCAAAATTATCATCGGATGCAGTTCCTTCAATCTTTCCTAACTGTCCAGCTTATTTGACAAAACAAATTAAAAAAAGACGAATTATAGAAAGAACCGAGACACCTCTTAAATCAAAGAAGCTGAAGAAAGAGAAAGATGAAGGTTAGTGATGATCTGATATGTGAATTCTACAATATTTTTTATTTCATTATATTTCTCTTTCGTCTTTTTTTTTTGTAGAACTTTTCACTCATAATTCGTGCTACGAAATTTATTGAAAACTCTGTGGAATAAATATTCAGATGTTACATGTCATCGTATTGTTTCGGCCGATGAAACAAGATTAACTGTTTAGCATCCTAATTTGACAACGTTTCTTCCACTGTATAGAATGATCTCATTATATAAATTAATGAAACAGCCAAAATTTGGAAATTGCAGTGTATTGGAATTGGAAGACACGCCTTCTTTAAATTTCGATAATTTTAGGTTAATATTTTCTTTACCCAAAAGAAACAATGAACACTTACAAAAAATTAGAAATCAATTAGATTGTTTGCTTGCTAAGAACGAAGATTGTGTTGATACGTATGGAGAAGGATTTGTTGATAATTCAGAAACTGCAGATTGTTTAATTTATTATCTGACAGGTTTTATTTTAAAAAAACTATATAAAATATCCAGTTGTTTTTGTTGTCGCAGTAACTTATATCATAAAGTTTCTGATCAAGATTCTTCGCAAAATTTCCCCGCCGCAGCTGTCCTTACAACATTAAAAAATAGAGGTGGTCTGAATCACCCAAATGAAGTTGTTTCACTTTTTTAAAAGAGTCGAAGGAATTTTAATGGAGCATATTCATTCAATTAACGTTTTTGATGAAACCATAGAAGAGATCTTTGATTCTACTACAAAAGTTACTTTTCCGTGTGAAGGTCATCAAGAAAACATTATTTCTAAATCTCTGCTATATTATTTGACAATAAGGATTCATCAATATTACAAACAAGAACAATGAAATTCTCTAAAAATGTATGCACGGAAAAGAAACGAATCTAAACTGCAAATCACATGATGAAGATAATTTTTGTGTTTAAATAGGTATCGAGTAATTTTTAATAAATCTTAATTTTTTAGGTATTGTTTGTGTAATAAAATTTTTAAATTATGTAGGTATATCGTTGCAAATTATATCTATGACGTATTAAATTAAAATTATTATTAAACTATCAACATGGATGATTCCTATTTTTATTTTAGAATAGTAACTGCCGTACTCATTCGGCTTTTAAGAATATTGGGCCTCCTTCTCGCTGTCTCACTCTTCCACGCTTCGTGGCCGCCTCGTGTGGCTCCGTCGCGCTACCTTTTAATCTTATACCGTGGTACTTATCCAATGGTTTCGTAAAAGCCACATCAAGTGGCTGAAGTCAGTGCGTGGCGTGAGGGGGAAGGCATATGATAATCACGCCATTATTTCTAGCTAAGTTAATCCAGTCCAAATTCATTGTGTGCGTTGAACGATCATTTAACAAAAGGAAAACGTTGGACTCTTTATAAGCTTTTCAAAATGTAATAAATTTCTGAAACCAAGACTTAAATATATTACTCACAATCCATCCACTTTCGTTAAGTTCGATACACGAATCAGGTGTCAAACCTGCTTCATACCTTTTCTCGAATAAATAAGCATATATGCATATATAATATATAATAAGCATATATGCGCCCGAGGCAGGAAAATATATTTCTGCAGTAACCGTAGTTCCTCTTTCAGCTGAAGTTATTATGTCAACTTGGCGTCTTCCGCGCTTGGCTAAGATTCTGGAATGGTCGTTCGGGTTCACCGTTATTCCCGTCTCATTCACATTGTAGATGTTTTCGGGCCTAACGTTATGTCTGTCAACAATTTCCGTCAGAAGGGTAAAAAATTGGGACAAGGCAACTCTGTTAAAACCTATACTGCGAGCAGCTGAATTAGCTTCTGGCTTCCTAAGTGTAATATTGGGATGTTGTTTCAAGAACCCTGAAAGCTAATATTTTCCAGCCATTTCATTTGTTTCATTAAAATGGTATTGGAAGTTGTTTCTCTTTGCAATCTGAAAAGAAAGGTTTACTATTTCTGACATAGTAAAGCTAAAAAGCCTCTGCTCCATATTATGTATGTATTCAACGAGCTCGTCTTCCTGCTGAGCATTGAAAACTGTTGTCTTACTACCCATAATTTGGCGTCATATTTTCTTTGGATTTCTTGACATAGCGCTCCAAAGTACTTTGTGAAACATGAAATTGAGGTGATGCCCTATAGTAGCCCATATCTCGATTAACTACAGCTGTTATAGCTCGTTGCATGGATTATGCCGACCAGCTCTGTGTATCAGTTGTTCTCTTATAGGAACGCACTGTCTAAAATAACAATAACAGCCTCCTGACATCCTCGATGGACGAGGTAAAATGGGGTACCACCCCACTTTCTTCCTGGTAAATCCACGATAATAGCCAGTAATTATTTTATTAAGTGATGCATTAATTAAATCAAAATGCGTTTAAGTTCACTTCAAATATCATGATTTTATACCCTACATACTTAATTGAATTGGGGTAAGTTAAGCCAGCTTACCTTTGGATACAAATTTGGCGAATATTACAACACATACGCACGACTTTAAAAGACGTCGTGGCAAGCATTACTGCAAAACATCTCGCTGTCGATGTGCTCTGCGAAGTCAGCGTCACTGGGAACGCATGCTTACTGATTGTTGAGACAGGTGGCAGCACCAGTACCAAAATAAGAAGGGTACCCCGTTTTGCCCCATTACCCCATTATACCCCACTCACCCCTCCTCTGGCTGACCAGAGCAAACAAATTTAAGATTCTATGTTGAAGAACCAAAAAAATAATTGCAAATTTATCATTACTACAAAAGCAATGTTTAAGCAGGAAATCGGTAACTAAAGTATATTACAGTATGTGTGTCTTCCGTTTTACTGAAGATGGAATTCAAGAAATAATAATCCTATTAAAAAATAAAAATAGTTATGGACCCGTCAATATCCCAAGTAGTTTGATAAAGCAAGTTTATTAGTCTCTAATTAAACCATTGGAATATCTGATAAATATTTCCCCCCAAAATTATCTAAAGTACTACCTAACAATTTTCAGATAAAACGATTACCACTTAGCAGGCATTTAAGAAGTGTACTTTCACCCTCAAAGTTATTTAAAGTATTTTTGAGCTTGTTTTAATTTTGTTTTAATCGTCAGACTGAAGGTCTCAATTATAATATAGGAGATACTATTTTCAAGTAAAAGTAACACCACTTAGTAGGCGTCCAGAAGGTATTTTTACCCTCAAATTATCTAAACAATTTTCACCAATTATTACACGTATCCTACTATCTGATTATTAAATAGTTTGCATTATTAAATACTACAATCAATACTTTGAAAGTTCTCTATTACCCTCAAATTGTCTAAACAATTTTCACCAATTATTACACATCTCTACAATCTGATTATTAAATAGTTTGCATTATTAAATACTACAATCAATACTTTGAAAGTTCTCCATTGTATTACTACGCTGACTATTAATTAGTAAATGAAGAGAATGCAGGAAGTACTAGCTCGCTTATGGCTGTTTTAAAACTTTTTTATAATGTTTTATTAATTAAAAAATAGCACTTGCGCATTTATAAAAATAACGAAGCATCTAAAAATTGAACGCATTTAAGCAAGACATGGATGATGATATTTCCCAGATTCTCAATTTCTATAAAAATTTGGAAACTTATAAATTGCGCCCTTTTCAAACATTTTTTAAGGGTGTTTATGAATATACAAATTTTGTAGTAACTAAGCAATCAAGGCAGATCACAATCGTTCGTTGCTCTTTTGAAAGCATTCTTTTGAATTGGATTTATAAGAAAATGACCATAAAACGTATAAAATCTTTAAAGAGGCATCATATTGCGGCTTCAATCAGAAATAAGGTAAAAAATGATATTAAAAAATAAAAATAATTGTGGAGCCGTCAATATCTCCAGTAGCTTGATAAAGAAAGTTTCTTAGTCTCTAATTAAACTATTGTAATATCTGATAAATAGGTGTTTTGAAGAGGGCATTTTTCTTGAGTACCGAAAAAAAGTGTTAGGAGTTCCTATTCACAATCTTAAATCTTATACGAATATTACCAACTACACACTCCGTCTCCCTCTCCCTCGCTGTCTCCGTCTCCGTCTCCGTCTCCGTCTCCGTCTCCGTCTCCGTCTCCGTCTCCGTCTCCGTCTCCGTCTCTGTCTCGTCTCCGTCTCCGTCTCCGTCTCCGTCTCCGTCTCCGTCTCCGTCTCCGTCTCGTCTGTCTCCGTCTCCGTCTCCGTCTCCGTCTCCGTCTCCGTCTCCGTCTCCGTCTCCGTCTCCGTCTCCGTCTCCGTCTCCGTCTCCGTCTCCGTCTCCGTCTCCGTCTCCGTCTCCGTCTCCGTCTCCGTCTCCGTCTCCGTCTCCGTCTTCGTCTCCGTCACCGTCCCCGTCTCCGTCCCCGTCCTCTCGTCTCCGTCTCCGTCTCCGTCTCCGTCTCCGTCTCCGTCCCGTCTCCGTCTCCGTCCCGTCCCGTCCCTCCCGTCCCGTCCCGTCCCGTCCCCGTCTCCGTCTCCGTCCCCGTCCCGTCTCCGTCTCCGTCTCCGTCCCCGTCCCGTCCCGTCCCTGTCCTTCCGTCCCGTCTCCGTCTCCGTCTCTCTCGTCTCCGTCTCCGTCTCCGTCTCCGTCTCCTGTCTCCGTCTCCGTCTCCGTCTCCGTCTCCGTCTCTCGTTCTCCGTCTCCGTCTCCGTCTCCGTCTCCGTCTCCGTCTCCGTCTCCGTCTCGTCTCCGTTCTCCGTCTCCGTCTCCGTCTCTCCGTCTCCGTCTCCGTCTCCGTCTCCGTCTCCGTCTCCGTCTCCGTCTCCGTCTCCGTCTCCGTCTCTCTCCGTCCTCGTCTCCGTCTCCGTCCCTCGTCCCGTCCTCGTCCCCGTCCCGTCCCCTGTCCCGTCCCGTCTCCCGTCTCCGTCTCCGTCCCGTCCCGTCCCGTCCCGTCTCCGTCCCGTCTCCGTCTCCGTCTCTCGTCTCCGTCTCCGTCTCCGTCTCCGTCTCCGTCTCCGTCTCCGTCTCCGTCTCCGTCTCCGTCTCCGTCTCCGTCTCCGTCTCCGTCTCCGTCTCCGTCTCCGTCTCCTCTCCGTCTCCGTCTCGTCTCCGTCTCCGTCTCGTCTCCGTCTCCGTCTCCGTCTCCGTCTCCGTCTCCGTCTCCGTCTCGTCTCTCGTCTCGTCTCCGTCTCCGTCTCCGTCTCCGTCTCCGTCTCCGTCTCCGTCTCCGTCTCCGTCTCCGTCTCCGTCTCCGTCCCCGTCAATTCAATTCAATATATATTTATTGTCCCGTAATCGATATTTTACAAATTGTATTTTGTCGACATTCCTCCAGGTGTCCAATCAACGCCCTGTAGTAATGATTACATTCCTGATGCAATAATAATGCTCCTTAACTAGGGTAGGGAAGGGGCTCGCCGAGCTCCGGGGTAGTGTGAAAGAAACCCTGTGCAAACAATCCTGAGTCAAATAAAGAACACGCTGCTCCGCTTGCCTCCTCCCTCGTCTTACATATATTAAGATGTTGGAGTCGTCGCTGGGGCGTCTGTGCGCCATTTGAATGATTACGTCACTGAATACCATTATAGCTTGTGGGGGGTTTATATACCGGCACTATATGTGCGTTACTGCATGATGTGCCTCGTATATATTCGAAAACTATTGCCCCAATGTGATGTGGGAGTAAGGGACACATTATAAAATGTGTATTTTGAAGTTGCATAGAGACAAAAACACTATTTTATTGTTAACAAGATGCACTAGTACATATATTAAAAAGAAACTAATGAAAATATTGTGTAATTGTACCAGTAGTGGTTTTACAAGCATGGGTAATGGAGAAGTAACTGCTGTGGTAGTGGATACTATCAAAATCTGTGTGGAACAGGCCAATAAATTGTTATTCTTTATACTTTTTCTTCTCGGGACAGAAAAAACAGCCCTGTTATTTTTCTAGATAGGAGTTTGGACCTTACTAATAATATTATCGTTAAAATAATATAATACATCTTCCATGCTTGGCGATTTTCAATCAGAGCCAGCTTTTATCATAGATTCTATTTTAGCTCCTTACTCGTCCTTCTTGCCCCCAAAATTAAGATATGACTTTTATAATATTAATACGTCAGATAGGTTATCCCATAATGAAATATTTAAGGAGCACAATATTAATAAAATCTTAATATAAAATTGTATCTTTCTTAAAAACTGTTAACTGTTCGAGTTTTTTGCCGGTGTTTTCCATACATCAATTGCATTGACAGAGTTGTCTAATTTTGTCGGACCTTCGTTTTCCGTTGTAGGTACTGTTTCAATGCTTAAAATCTTGATTTTTAACTTTTCATCTTTTAGAATCCTACCGGAATTAACATTTACTTTTTCTTCCGACTCTGATGTAGAGGGAGTACTTATATCGTTGTTATCAGCCCTCATCATTTTCTTTAATATTCTCAGAATGTTTTTCTTCTCGGTTCTGTTCACTTTATTTATTTTTAGAATGTTTTTCTTTAAGGTCCTCTTCAGTTTCTTGCTTTAATTTTTGCCATAATTTAAACAGACTGGCGTTGAATTTTATCGCAAGTGACGGCTGCTCTAGCTTTGCTCACTGAGTCGCCCTGTTTTTGTTTGATATTTGGATGACGCTTTAAAAAGCCCTGAAACCACGCTCTTCCAAGTGTGCCCTCATTTTTAAGGTATTTAAGCTCCCTACCATTGCCTAGTAAGATTTTCTTGACTCTTAAGTGAGATTATTTTTATGTACACGGAAACCTTTACTGGACATGAGAGAATCCATTTTTTCCGAAGCATCCTCTTCATAAATTGATAATTCGGTTGGAGGGTCCATTTTTCTTTTAAGTGGATTATCACTTTTTAGTTTCCGGACTAAGGTGCTTCTTGGATTCATATTGAAAAGCAGCTTGTTTCTTGCTGATTCCATTTTCAGAAACAGCCTTAATAGCTGGTTTTAAAAAACTGGTTAAGTTGCTTGGGTGACACTGATCCAGGGCCCTATTCATAACATATTTTAGCGAAACCAAGGAATGGTACCTAGTATAACCATTACTGAATATTTGGTTATTTACTAAGTTAGTAGTCGTCATCCCTTCAAATCTAATTTTTTTAATAGCATGCTCAGACTTTCTATTTTATAGACCACATTAATTACTTGGATTTAGCACTATTTACTAAGTTTATTTATAACTTTTAATTTAGTCCAAGTAACAGTTAAAAGTTAATTTTAAATTGCTAACCAGTCAAACGAACATACTGAAAAGTAATTTAAAATTTGACAGTATCATGAAGGTTGCTTCATGGAACTTTGGTACTACGAAGTAAATGAACTACTAAATGATTTTCCATGCGATACAGCAATATTGGAGGTTGATTTAACTTATTGTCGACCATTTTGAATCGAAAGTAATCATTACTGCAGCAATGGCCATTACTTCCACATCCACGCTTTGAAATACATAGTAATGTATGATTCGTCACCATTTATCATAAAATGTTCTGCTAAATGTACAATATTTTGTATAAAGCATTAAATGCATATATCAATGTTAAAGCCATTAATTTATTACTATTTTATAACGCTAAGGTTGGAAAAAATACAATTTTAGTGTTTTGGATTATGTGCAATTACAATGAAAAACTTAATTACACTCCTAAATGGAAGGTTACATTTACACTTATGTGCACTTACGATTTTTAAATTGATTATAACAAATAAAAAATTAGGTGTGATTGATCGGTATATTAAAAGGTAAATTGCACCACGGTCTAGCTCAGAGAGGTAGAAACTTACGAAACTCACTGTAGGTTGAGAACTCATTTTGAATAAGTCGTGAGTGAGGCAGAGATATATCCATGGGTATAATCAGTAAATCAATTGTTTGCTGGACGCCACTCAATTTATAGGTTTAATTATTAAAATACAACAAAAATTGATAAAGTTGTACCTTAATAGCATAATAGGTAATCTGAATAAACACTAAACAACTGTATTTATACGTATATTTAATAAAGCAAAATGTCTGGTTAATTCCAGCATAAAATAACTAAAACGATATTTCTCGTAAAACCTTACGATTTTAAAATTACTAAATTCAACACAACTATACAAGCTTACAATCTATATTTACTTAAAAGTGAAAATGCAATATAATCAACATTGTATTCAATAATAATGAAACGTATTCTTCACCTTCGTCAACAAATATTACAGTACTATAGGTTATGAACTCAAATTTTTTTACCTTAGGAACAGACATCAGCTGTTCCTTTATAATCGTATCAAAATAACACTATACTGATTTGTTATTTACTTAAAACGTACCTTGCATAAAAGTATACTTCTTACTTACTTTTCTTGCGCTCAAAATAAATATATTACTTCACCGTAAAATGCACTGTAGTATGAGAATTTCATTTCGAATTCATAAGATAACGTACGATAATTTCCATTTGTATTCAACGTACAAATAAACGAACTGTAGACCATAACATAAACGTACGATAAGGTAAGATAATCTCCATAAAATCTTCCACAACTAACATAATGGAAAAACCACAAAAGCAGATTCAAAAAACAATGAAAGCGGCAGATATTCGACGAAAGCAGAATAACAGAACGCATTATTTAGGCAAAACAAAGGTCTCTCCATTTATATTTCTTGAAGACGAGATTTCATTATCACCGCCATATTATGCATTCTCAAGTCGTGACGCCATACACCGCGCTTATACAACGAACAAAAGAGCATAAGAGCTTTTTCCTTTCACAATCGGATTTCCATAATGCAGAGGCGTACCTTGTTCCCTATTAAATATAGTTCATGTAATTAAAATAGATACGATATGCATTAAAACGCAGACGGAACGGAAATGAATCAAGCTGTTCTGTTCGCATTTGCACAAAACATAGACATAATATATATATATATATATATATATATATATATATATATATATACAGAGGTACTCGTAATTATGTACACTAAAGGGAAAATATTGACATATACTAAATGTAATTATTGACAGAGAAATGATACCTAAAGATACTAATGTAATGTAAATATATTTAGCAATAATAATACAAATTTCGGAACTTAAATTAAGGTAACGATGGCCAAGAATTGGCATGTTACACGATTAGGATACAAGCAAGAAATAAGAATATGCTCTGTACATTTCATGTAATAGAAAATATTGAATTAAAAATAACCGTTCTCGAACTGACAAACGCCAGTTTATAACGGGTCCTAATAGATCTAGTAAAAACAAGAAGTTCACTTTAGTCACTACTTTGTATTTTTAATTATCAAATTTTAGTTTAATTAAATTTTGATTTGATTAATTATCAGTGTTATGACTTCATTTTTTACTTTTATATTTTACGTAAATTTAAATCGATTTTTCAAAAAAAAAAGAAAGTTAAGGTATTGAAAAAAATCTAGTTTTGATTATTAGTGACAGATAAAACAAAAGTTGGAGTAGTAAAGAAATTTTTAATAGTTTTGAACATTTAAAACTTTTGTAATAAAGTTTTATATCAACTATGTAATATTTATTTAGTTTTTAAATGTAATAGATATAAAAATAAAGAAAAATGAAATACTTTGAGAACAGCCTTCAGTTAACTCAATTTTCTGTAGAAATCTTTGAGAGGTAACTTCAAACTATACTCTTATTCGTGTTTCATAATAAAATACTTTCCAAACATGGTAAGCGGATTATATTCTAAATATCATTTTTTGCTTTATTTCTGATTGAAAACGCAGTAGGTGTCTTTTTAAAGATATACGTTTAATAATTCTTACATTTTATTTTTTTTATATCTATAAAGATCCAAAAAAATGCTTTCAAAAGAGCAACAAACGACTTAATCTGCTTTGGTTGCTTAGTTACTAGCAAATTTGTACATTCACAAAGAGCCTTTGATTATATTTATAAATAAAAATTTCTGAAAAGGAATCATTAGAGCGCAATTTTGTAAAGTTTGCATTTTTTTAATAAAAATTTAATATCCAGAATATTTTCAACCAAGTTTTGCTTTTAATGCGTTCAATTTTTAATTGCTTCGTTATTTTTATAAATGAAAAAGTGCTATTTAATAATTAATCTTTATAAATCAGTTTTAAAAGAGCCTTAAGTGAACTAATACTTCATGCGTTCTCTTCATTTGCTAATTAATAGTCAGGGTAATAATATAGTAGAGCACTTTCAAAGTATTGATTATAGTATTTAATAATGCAAACTATTTAATAATCAGATAGAAGAAACTTAAAGGAATAATTTAACTTAACGGATTTAGGAGTGAAAGGTCCATTAGGGTTCTTTTATCAGATTATTTTTACCGACAGAATATTTATTATTTACGCTAGATTAGTGTAAATGTTGGGTTGGTAAGCATAAACCTTTTTAGTAGCCATGAACTTTCTGAAATTTGAAAAAAGAGAAAACTGTTAAAAAAATTTTTAATTAATATATACACGGAAAGAGATATAAATAACAACAAAATCAAGTAACCAATATGAAATTCTAAGTGAAAACTATTGGTTTATTCAATAAAAAAAAAGTATGTAAACTTTTGATTTCAAATACCGACTCGAACCATTCATTAACAAAAATTATACTTTCTTTATTCAGTAAATGCAGTAAATACGTTAAATTTACATTGTAATGATCCTGAAAATCCTAACTATAAATTTTCCTATCCTTAATAATTCCTATAAAAACTTATTTCCTATTTCCGTCCAAAACTGTTCTAAAATGATTAATAAATGTTATCAGTTGTCCACTCCTTTCCCACGCCATTACTTCTACTTATAAATACTTACAAAGATACCCTAGCGTTCAAAACCCAGACCTACACAGACTTATTCATACACTTTCACACTCGATACTCGACCTGATAAATTATTACCCTTATACCTACAACCAACAGCAGC
>JARFJB010001150.1:0-40017 GCA_036346205.1 Vesta saturnalis | reverse complement strand
TCAGTAAAATCCAACATCTCTCATCAATCTTCTACGTCAAAGTTTCTATTTCCTCTTGAGGTAACCACATAAACCCTCGTGGGAGGTATTGCCATACTCCACCGTATAAATTCGTGGCATCTAAATATTGTAAAAAACTTTGGGTTGTTTAGGATCATAGTTTGGAACAAACTCGTTATTAATGCTTCTTTGATACAAGTACTACTCCACCCGAATACCTTTTTAAAAAATGATACATATCCATATCCGTCAGTAATTCTAGCTCTACTTTCGTACATTTCAACATGGCATCCCACGCCAATCCAGGTAAAGTGACATACTGTGCAGGTTCTAACCCATACACACCCATACATAATCTCCTAAAGTTTTCAAACACGTCAGCCAATAACAACACATCTGATTTTAAATAAATATCAGCATAATCACCTAGTGTATTACACTTAAAGTGATCCCATACCAGTAGAACGCGACAGTATTCGTCATCGGAAATATTTGCATCGCGCATTTTATCGTAGAATTTTCATATGATGGACCGTGAATCGTTCAATTTACTAAAGCTGTCTACGTACGCATAAGGGAAACTACCTTTCTTTCCTAAGTTGAAGTCGCTATCATTACTAAAATATTTCCGTACCTCCATACATTGATCATCTGATAAATTCTGAGATAGAGTATCTAAGGATGCAGCCATGAATCTACAACTATCGACGAACGTAAATTAATGTATTTCTTTTCCTGATACCATGACTGTTTAATATTCATCAACAATATGCTTACCAAACGTTATATATTTTTCACTTTAACAAAGTACGGTAATTTCTTCCGTTTCACTCGCTAACTGTTTAATGAACAGGTGAACATCATAACCACTGAGATTATGTAGAAAAACGGGAAAAGTAGGTACCTGATAGTTTAAGTTACACGTGAATGTGCTCCCACGATACTTACCAGTAACGTGACAGTGATCTCGTACTTTTGGATTTGTCGGATCGCCGTAAAGCTTGCCATATGTAACAACATACACTATTCATACGTAACCTGCTGTTCATCCGTTAATGTCATTGGGACAATAGCTTTGAAATGTTATTATATTCCGTTTTACATCACTTTCCAGTCGTTTATAAATATCTCCCTGCATTCTCCCTATAAGCTCTAACTTAGACCACGCATCGTTTACACTACACTTAATAATAACTAAACGATATGGTTCGTGTTTACACGTTTTTATCGTGAACGGTTTTTCGGGATCTGGTTCAGCCGTATCTACCGGTACTAAGAGCGCTTCAAAATCGCATATATTACGAATGGTAGAACCATTTGTTTCTGATAGTTCCGGCGAGTATATTTTCCGCGTAGAATTCCCCGGTTATGTCTTTTTTTGTTTCACGCCCGGTAATTTTGTATATACGAAGTTACAGTCTGGACACGTGTCGGGTTAATTGCTCCTCGGATCTAAAGTAATACAAGCATGCATCACAAAAATACATTGCTCCGTTCCGCCGGTTATTTGGTTGCTAAGTAAACGAAAAAATTTTTATCCATACATAATGCTGATTATCTGTTTGGTTACTGACTAATAATAATAAATTAACATGAACTGCCTGTTTGGCTTTGGTATAGTACAGAGGCCCCACTACCTCCGTGACACTTGACCATCACGATAGTATCGTAACCCATAAACATTAATGGAAATTTGTTGCCTCAAACGTTGAAATATTCGTCAGCTTAACAGGGAACTGTACACCATCCAGTTGAATAACGTCTGAAATCAGGGTAAGAAGATTGCGTTGTGGTACCCCGTTGGTGTCACTAGTGCCGATACAACAGCCCATGCAAAGCACAATTATCATTATTTTTACATTGACTATGGCGTGTTTATGTGCGATTTCGGCGGGGACAGCCATATGGAGAACCCGTGGTGGGAGAAATTTAAGCATTTACCTCATATACCGAATTGCACCAGGGACCACCCTAAAACATTGTTAATACTAATAGTAATCATACACACCTTACCAGAATCTTTATGTTGAAATTCGGATTGTTTTGCATCCAATATTTCACTTATTTTTGAAATACTCTTCAACACCTCCCCCACAAAATCATACTTAGTCTGAAAGGATTTCAGTTCTGTGCTTTCTACTGTTCAAAAGTATAAACCAAACACTCAACATTACATTTTAAGAAAGTGTTTCTGCAACTGATTTTGTACCCTTAATACATTTTTACGTCTGCCATAAAGGTGCACATCAGTATGTATTGCATGGGAAACCCGGTACGACACAATGCGTTGTTTAAACGCATTTCGAATCACTTCAACCCCAGTATCGACAAGAAACATACATTTGCTTTATGCCTATTGCTTCTGAGGTGTCCTTGAATGCATACCTAGGTACATCCATGAACAATCTGTCAGTGACAATCTCAACATTCTGCTACTTTTCTTTTTGTACCCATCTACGTTTGGCAATTTCCTTCCTTAAGGTGGTCACCCTGATGGTCCTGGTGTCGCAGCAATCAACCTCACTTCTGGGTAACATTATTCAGTTAGTTCACCCTCGATGGACCGGTTTTTTCGCGAAAATTTCTTCATGCAATCGCATTGAAACATCTTATTACGAACTGTAACAAAAAGTTTACATAAAGTTTGTATAACTGCGTTACGTGTTTTGTTATGATTCCTTTTGTAACCAATTATAATTATTATACAATCCTATTTGTTGTTACTTGTTTACTTGTTTAAAAAATCATATCCAGCGATGCGAACGAGGACGCAACGTAACCTATCGCCAGGAATGGGATAGTATACGATGGATATCTCAGGTTGAGGGATAAAGTAGCGTATGACTTGGGGAACGGATAGTCAGGATAGAGTGCTGCTGATTACAGATATTCCACCCAGCATTGTTTTATGCCCTACCATGCTGGGGACCAATTGTTTTCAAAACTCCGCAACACATGTAGGGCTCAATAACTCTGGGGTGAAGATACCGTTTTTTCCCTCCCACGGTGATGGCGCATAAATTGTTGCAGGATTTGAAGAGAATGAGATGTCAGTAAACGACCCTCATTCTCTACAAAATCTGCAGCACACGCCGGACTAAGGATGCTTTCCGATGATTCGTCCATCGGCTCTACTTGTACCGAACAGTTTAGCGGACTCCAATTCAGCTCCTCGATACAAGCAGGGCTGAGAAATATCGGAAGGTTTCGCTCTACTTTCCGTAGAACTACTATACGACCACTCCTCTGGAATTCTGCGGTAGAGGTGGGCTCAGCAAACCTTCAAAACATTATCTCCTTCTGTCCTAACCTGTAGCAGATGTGGACGACTTCATCTACAACACATTTGGGGTCAGAACAGTTTTTTATCCATCGTGTTAGTGCATTGCAATTTGCGGATGAACGGAAATCCATCGGAAATTCCGAAAATTCCTCAATATCAGACAGATATGATCTCAACCTTCTTCCTCACGGTGCCTCCAGTCTCGTTTGGCTCACTGACATTGTATGAGCATATTTCGTCCACAACCTGATCATAGTTTATAACCACATCCAAGTCGTCCTCTGAGGTGGTTAACTAACCAAAGCTCTATCCGTCATCCATGTCAAAGCAACCTGACAGGTTGTAGGGTGAGCAGTACGTCCCGGAGACCTGATCGTAGTTGGGGATACCAACATAAGTCGTCCTCTGGATTGTAACCAACACTGAAGCCTATCACAGTCATCCATGTGAACCTCGTTCTGCCAGGTCGTTTCATTTACATTCTCCTGAAGAGCCCTTTCCTGTCCGTGATCCATACACCTTATCCAAGCCAAATATATTAGAAAACCGTGAAAATGTCCTCTAAAATGCATGAAAAACGTTTTTGGAAACATATAAAAAGGAAAAAGAAATCATTCTAAACTCTTCTAAAAATACAGACGAAAAATCAAGATGAATCAAATTATCATCTCTTTTGGCGCCGAAAAATTATCAGGTAAGACCATAATTTTATTTTTTTATTTTTTTTTCTAACACTATTGATGTATTTTCTTTTTTTATTTTTTTCAGGTAATCTATATCGCCTGAGGCATTTTTTCTTCCAAGTTATGAAATTAACATCGTTTCCTCCTTTCACTATTCCCATCCATGACTTCCCTACCGTTGGTTCCTTTACCCATATACACTCCAAATTGTTCTTCCCTGGTTATCATTCAATATTTAATTGACGGGGTAGCTCAACCAGTGGATACAATTATGAACAGATGAAGTCCTGGATTCTCCAAGCTCGACCGTGCTGCGGAACAAAACTTAACATATCGCGCAACTATCAGTGACCCGACGATGCTGCCTACGATGTGATGTATGCAGCACATGTCTTCCAACTTTGTCCCTCAGGCTAAACTATCTAACATTGGTGACTATGACTCAGACGTAAATGGACCCTGCCTACAGCTAATTCAGACGACTATGACTGATACGAAACAACGAAGACGACGTAGATTCATCAATGAAGTTTCATTGAACAGCAGTGAAACGACTTCATGAACCTCTAACAAATAACATGCAAAGCCTCGAACAAAGCGCTCAAGACCTCATTTGTACAACAAAGTGCACAGGAACTGGATGACGCAGCCCAGGAACTGGACAACGGGATGACTGACATGCACGACGATGAAAAAAAGTATTGACGACACCTGGTTTTTAATTTTCTGCTTGGTATAATATCATGTATTCATGGGGAAACAGTGCCGGCAAACAGTTTTTAAATTGCTGCGTGGTACTGGCTCTTTTTGGCATCGCATTATCACCTAACGTCTAAATTCACGGTATGTATTCTTTATACTAATGCTATTAATGCATCTGGTTTTTGGCTAACCGTAGTACCATTTGTGGAATTATGATGTCGTGATTGGGCTCTCTGGGGACACAGACCACCACTAGACCTAACATTATACCTTGACTGGAATAATGTTATCCTCGTTGTACTCAGTGGGCGATCACGCCATTATAAATCTGGAAATGATACAAACTGTCAAGAGGCAGGACTCTACGAACTCATCAGAGTTCGTTCTTGACACATGGTCTTTCCAGTGATCGAGACAGACATAGTAAGTATACCCTGCCACATTTCTCCAGCTACTTATGTTTTTATTTTCAGAAAAAGACATCCTCAATTGGCGCCCAACTACTGACCACTAACTGACTGAGCGCGTTGACTATACAACAAACAAGACGGACGGACAGACTGCTAACAAACAACATGCATTACATTTTGTATATGTTCAAACTATCTTCATGCGTATTTTTAAAAGTTCATATTTAGAAGATCCAACGGAAGATAAGCTGATTAAATGGTATCATAAATGTACGTTTTCAAAGACGTTTAATGATTCGGCCATTGTCGGTGAGAACTTTTAAATCAGTTGACATTAAAAAAAATTGAGTACTGCTGGGAGTTTTACATAGACTATAACCTGGTGGAACTGAACAGCCTATCTTATATAATACTTTTGAAAGTTTCCCGTTTCGATAAGACCCGTTTATAATGTTACACTGTAAGTGTAAATTAGTGTGGTTAACTATTTGGATGCAGACGTATGTAAAATATTTGGTTCTAATATTTTGGAATCTAATCCTAGCATGCGACCAATGCTATCTTCTTTAGTAAAATCAATCTCAAATGAACAGTTTGTCTCACATTTAAGTGTATTGTTGTTTTCTCTATGAGCTGTTTTTCTGTGTGTATCTTAGATTTTAGATAATGGCTAATTTCATCTGACTCGTATGCACCGTGTGAAATACTAATCACTTGCGAATGAGATGGATTTGTTCTAAAATAAAATCTATCGTTCCCTGTATAAATGTTTCCAATACTCTTGCAGCCGTAAAATCAACCAATGCGATAACGTATTTCTTCTCAAATCTAGTTTTATCGGTGGATAGAAGTTGTACTTATGTTACCAACACCTTCTAAACTGGATGCTACTGACAACAGAAAATTTGAGGATGTATCGATAATTTATATAAAATTGTAGGCATAGTTGGCCGCAAATAATTATATTAAGTTCTTGACTTTGGTTGTAATTATAATATATTTTACATTCGAAAGTGGTTAATCACTTGATTGGTCGGATTACCGAAACTATCGTTGTACCATAACATTTTAGCCTTTTGTAGCAAACAATGTTGCCAGGTCCGCTTTGGGTATGTAAGTTAATAATACCGGATTCTTTTTACATGGTAATTTAAGCATGCTATCTTTCATAAAATATCCCTAAAATTGGGTTTCTTCATTGAAATACTCATAAAGCGCAGGCAATAGCATAAAATCAGGTGTTTCCATCACTACGACCATTATACTTAGAAGTAACTACAGCCACATCTATCACTTTATACTTTTTAGATATCAGGAGGTCACTCACATTTTTAAAGGGTTTGTAATAAGTAATTTGCTTTAATCATGCAAATTCTATGTTTAACAATTACAAGCTGCTAACTCACTTATCTCAACCTCACAGCGCTACAAGAAATATGTGTCCTTGACTTAAGTATCTATCAGAACAAGTTTCAACTTGTCAAATACTCACCTTAAACAACGCAAGCGGATAGCCAGTTACATGATACATTGATTAGGAATTCTTATTTTGCTATTTCTTAAATTTGGCCTTCAAGGCTCTACGTTTAAGAATTGTTTCTATTTTTAGATTTCTATTTGTAACGTGTCATATTTAGAGATCAATCAACTCTTGTCTCTACCCCCATACCGTTTCCTAGAACTGATTCTATTAAGAATTGTAATATGATACCCCTGCAGGACAATAAACTTTAGCCTTGAACATTCAATTTTTAGATTTTAGGAATTGTAATATAATAACCCTGCAGGTCCATAAACCTTGATCTTAAAAATACTATTTTAGAATTCTAAAATTGTAATGTTATGCACCTCAATAAAATTTGACCTTGAAAATTTATTTGTAGATACATGATGCCAATAAATTTTAACCTTGAAGACTTGCCATTACAAAACCATTTAACTTGCCTGATTTTAGCATAGACAACAACCTGTCATTCTTTATGTTTTCAAATTGTTCCTTTTTTGAAAGTTGATTTCAAATTGTAGAACCCCTTTCATCTCAATTAACCTTGACCTTGAAAATTAATTTCTAATACCCTCAATAGGTCAATGAACATTGATTCTAAGAATGTCTTGAAGCGTGACCTTGAAATTTAAATTTCCCGCGCGACCTTAACTTTGCAATTTCAATTTCCATCCAAAAGTGGATTAGAATCGGCCCTGTATTACTACTAAAGTGCACTTTTATTGTTAGTAAGACTTCTATGTAAGCAAAATCTTTGACCTTATTATGTTATCCAGACCCATTTGTAAGACGTATGGAAATCATACGATAGCATACATCCGATCGCCATGAAAGGGCGTACCAGGATTGTATCTCTCCTAGTTTTTATGATATGCCGTGTAAAAGGTTAAAATAGGGGTCGGAAAACACATTTTTACGTTTCACATACAATAACTTTGTTAAATAGGTAATACACGTACATATCATAAAAACGAAGAAAGATACAGTCCTGGGACCTGTTTCATTCGATTTTGCAGCTCAAAAGCTATAATTAACAATTGAATTCGTCCATTAATTTACGTTCCCAGAAGTTCAGGATCTTCATTTACCCAGTGAAGCTGAAATGCGGGCGAAATCTTTCGCTAGCCGTAGCTCGCATACAAAGCGTTTCCGGACATATGTTTATAGGAGGTTTTTTCTTTTGGCTTGTAGAATGAGCTCAGAGAACGTCGGTAAAACGTGGTGAATTACCCATATATAATATATATATATATATATATATATATATATATATATATATATATATATATAAATCGGTTCTTGTGGCGGAAACTAATCGTCAAAGTGACAAATTTTGTATAGATAGTACTGACTGGGTGAGAGGTCTGCGATGCATTGACGTCACAAACAACTGTTGTCAAGAATACAGGTAACAGGATTTCTTAGTACAACGTTTGCAGAAATCATAAAATAGGTTTTATGCTTTTGTAAAATCTTCGACAATCTTTTCCCGTTATTCTAAAAATTTATTTAAACCTGCACTTTTTTTGTTAATCTTGCAGGTTGAACAAAAATTTAACTATTTCATTGTTAATAAATAAAATACGCTCTTTCGGAAAATCCTTTGTTTACTAAATAGTTTTGTAGTCACTCGCGTGAGATTCTGAATAACAAGCACTTCGAGCATAATTTTATGAAAATATATACTTTCGCCATATTCACACATATTAAAATACTTATCTTTTTGGTTTTTTTATGGTGTATTTGTATTTTAAGTTATACAATCTAAACGTTTCGATAACACTTACAGTTATTTTCGTCAGTAGCAATATTATTTATTAAAATTGTTAAAGTTGAAAACAATTTTGTGAAATTTGAAAAATTAGAATTTAGAGTTTTCACCAAAAAATTTTCTAATGAAATCACGAAAACGTCAGTCGTTTTTACAAGATGAAGCAGCGTCATTTTAGGTCGTAATAAGAGACAGAGGGGGTTGATAATAATTGATTTATTGTTGCCGTTCCTGCTATTTCTATTAAAACATAAAAAATATCTAAAATGCTAAACTGTTTATTACGTTCAGACATAAACACACCAAGATACATTCAATAACATAAAATTCCTATCACTAAAAAGTTTGTCATCGGCTTATTTTTTTTTAATGTTGAACTTTGCTTTTTAATTGAGCAGTAGTTCTGTTTTTACAAAACATTCCTAAAATCTGTTTTATTTCGTTCGTATTTGGATATGATGATTTTAAATTCATAATTTCAAAATTACCAAAAATACAGACTTTTATTATTTCTAATGGTTACAAAATAAAGTAACCAAATGAATATATTTCATATCTTATTCCATTTTTTAGAATATGTTAACAATTCGCAAATATATACTTCGAAAAATTTAAAAAAAAATCAAACATCCTAGAAATCTAGCTACTCTCATAATTTTCTATGATGGAAAATTAGTTAATTAGTTAGTAAACATATCTTTCATTTCTTTGCTTATACTTTTAAATGTTAAAATGTTAAATACATAAAAAATTAACACAAATTCAATTTTTCTTATATTTTCAATAGTGAGTTTCTCGAAAACTATGGCACATAGGAAAAATACTAGGATACTTCTTTTTAGGAAATTAATCAAGCTGTCTTTTTTATAGACTAAATGTAGGTTTAGTAACATTAGATAAAATTTTCGATAAAAAACTGGGCTATCTGGATTTGCGCGGGATGGTACAATAGGTCTAAGTGGTTTAGTTTTTGTAATTTATGTAATCCACACGTTTTAGGTATTGCACATGTGAGTGGATGTAATTTAGATTTCATTAAATATTGGATTTCAAAAATTATGACTAAAGCATTATTGAAACAATATTAAAGAAGTTTAGCAATTAATTAAGTAATTAATTTCAGTAGCGGGTTAGCAATGATTTTAAATGCCATTCAGGCATAACTGACTTTATTATTATTTTAGTATGTAAAAATCAGGTACAGAATAACAAATTAAACAAAGTGGATCTTAAATCTAAATTTACAATTAAACCGGAAACAAATAAAGATTAATTTTTTTAGACATGAGCAAAACGGTAAAGGTCATAAATCTGACAGAATATTACAATTAAATTAAAAATAATCAATTACAATTTACACACAACAATAAATATTACGAAATCTATCTATAATTTGCTTAATTATGAGTAGTAATATGAGGCCGGAGCTACTCCACTTCAAGGTCACCCATGTAAATCTTATGGGATTTATTTCAAGGTCAAGTAAGTTTTCTCATTATGTCAGAACGCGCTCCACGCCTCAAGTATATAGAGGCCGGAGCTACTCCACTTCAAGGTCACGTCGCTCTCGTAAGCTATACATAAAAAGTAGGTCATGAGTTCATTGTGTAGTCTACATGCAAAAAATTGGAATGTTTGGGTAAAGGACTACTGCGTTATGATTTATTATGTATCTAATTATCAACGTGTGCGTACATGTAAACGAAAATTCTGCTATTAAGATACAATTTTTTTTCACATTTTTTTTAATTTTGAGAAAAAAATTGGGACTGCTGTATTTTGCGCTGTTATTTGTTTAGGTTATATACAAAAATTCAGAATTTTTTACTTCACGAATAAAATGCTATGTAATTTTATAAATATCACATAAAACAATTACAAAGAAAAGGTGAATAACATTACCTATTGAAATACTGTAGTAAGCAATAATTTTATGTGTATGAAATATTTTAATGTAAATATACTCTTTTTTATCAAAGCAGTTTAATTGTTAAATCGTCAAAAATTCTGAATTTTTGTATATAGGCTAAACAAATAACAGCGCAAAGGGTAGCAGTTAAATAAATTCGGAATTTCAAAACAAATAGTTTTGTGAAAGTACATAAATGTTTAAAATTTTCTAGAAACTAAAAAAATGTGGAAAAACTTTTACTGCGAAATATTACTATCACGATATAAAACGTACATTTTTAATATTTACTATTAAAAATTAATAGTATAAGAAAAATTTTAACATGTTTGTAAAGTATTTGTAATATGGTTTTTATCGTATGACATTTCTTAGAAGTATAAAAATAGAATCAATTCACGGAAACAAGAAGAATGTGTTGTCTATGCTAAAAAGTAGACCAAGTCAAATGGGCTTATTAAATTGGGCCAAGGTGAAATAATTTACTAAACTAAAAGTAGGTGTGTATTTAACAAGTTTAAACATGTTGTCACGACGATGTCATGAGTTCATTGAAGGTGAATACTACACTTCAAGCGAAAACGGACCAGAATTTGACAAAATAAATTAAAAATCTATCACGTCCTGTCGGTTTTTCGACGTATCTAACACATATATCAAATTTGGGCAGCTATCCCAATGTAAAAGCTACCCCCCTTGTAAGTGATAGAAATATTTTTTAAGCAGATTTTACTAAGTTCAGCCTTTTCAAACAAAAAATCAATTTTGCTCGAAAACGGGTCTGAATTTACCAAAAATAAATTTTAAAAACCCCCCATCTGCCGCTGTCGGCTTTTCGACGTATCTAACACATATCAAATTTGGGCAGCTATCCCAATGTAAAAGCGTATGACTTTAATTCAACTAATTTTTTCTGTTTCAATTCATGAATTGATTACTTTTTAATATAAATTTTGTTATCATTCTAACACACATGCATCTACAAATATAAATGGAAAGCAATTTAAGTAAGTCCTGCAGACAAGCAGCACGCATTACACATTTCCTGACTATTTTGTATCATTTTCTTTCCCTTAAGTTTGCTTAATTTTTATGACAGTATTACAATTGGGAAACCAATCACTGATTTCACGCTCTAATCACACATTAATTTTAGTACTTCTGGTTACCATTATTAATTCATTAATTTTATATTATACAATTATTCTTATACTGCCTCATTCCCCATTTATGTACGCACACACCCCTTCGTTATAAAAAATATTCGTTATCCTTTTCATAAATGTTATGTTAAAGCAAATACTTCCGATGCTCAATTTAACTACATTTATTATAATTACTTAACCAATATTACATATAATTCTTATTTCTACATATTTACATACTACATATCTATATATTTGTACACCTCAGCCCCAAAATTTTTTGATGCAGGCCAGTTCCTGTTCTAGCTCCATATTTTTCATCTTTTCGATGGTGTTGAGAGCTAATTCTCTCGGAGTTTGCGGTTGCAAATGGGGCGGTGTTGGTGTCGGGTAGAAGTTTTCTTCAAAATCCCTGGCGTAGGCCTCCACCATTGTCTCCATTTGCTTTCCGGTACTGTAAAGAATACGTACAAGAGTAATGTAAGGTCGGAGCTACTCCACTTTTCTACTATACCTTTTCTACGAGTGTTTCTGTTGTAGGTCGGTAGTAGTAGTAATGTAAGGTAGGAGCTACTCCACTTCAAGGTCACGACGATCTCGTAAGCTATGCATAAACAGTAGGTCATGAGTTCATTGAAGGTGAATACTCCACTTCAAGCTAAAAATAGAAATTGCAATGTCAGCATCCTCATCATATTATAAGGTCACTCTGCGGTCAAACGTTTTGGCGGGGAAATTGCAATGTCATCATTATATACAATTCTTAGAAATCTAAAAATAGTGTGGTCAAGGTCAAAGTTTATTGACGTATAGGGGTATCGTATGTCATTTCTTAGAAGTATAAAAAAAGAATCAATTCATGGAAATAAGAAGAATGCGTTGTCTATGCTAAAAAGTAGACCAAGGTCAAATGGGCTTATTAAATTGGGTAAAGGTGAAATAATTTACTAAACTAAAAGTAGGTGTGTGTATTTAACAAGTTTAAACATGTTGTCACGACGATCTCGTAAGCTATGCATAAAAAGTAGGAGATGGTTCATATCTGCACTAATGTAACATAGTGGGGGTAGTTTAGAGTAACAATATAAGGAAATAGTGTAATGGGTAGTGAGTGTTGTGTAAAACATGTGGATGGCATACGCTCAAGGACAATGGATCAAAGCAACTGACCTGAGAACACCGGCGGAACGCTTGAAGCAAGAATTTTCGGCATTAGTATTCGATGCCGAACATGAGGCGGTTCACGGGCGAGGTGATTATAGTGAAGAGGAGTGTAACATCCTAGCGAAAAGGTATGACACAGGAGTAACGATATGTGAAAAGTTTTTAAATTTAAAGAAAATATGTGAAAAATGTTTTGTAGAAGAACTAAAGGTTGTGCAATTGCATCAGTTTTGCCCAGATATAAAAAATGGACAGCATCTCCTGATGGCAGCAGTTATTCATCATCAGATGCAGATTAGCCTACTGATGCAATTCTCAAAGCACACTCTCCCCTCTACCATCAAAATCGTGATGCAGTAGTATATATATAAGGACAGTTCCGTTGTAAACTCAAAATTCAAAAGCGTTCTCGAATCAGTAAAGATGGATCTATCTGCATTGAATAGTAGCACTTTCTGTAAATCCTTCACGAACGTAAAAGACTTGGAGGTGGGTGCAAAATATAAAGTGATTGATATGAACACTATCGACACGAAGTATGGTATACATATTATCATTGAAACTGAGAACTTTAAGTGTATACTTCCCTTACGATTTTATGACTACTTCAAAAAAGAAGATCGCATTCAAAAGTTTAAACAATATCTGGCGGAGAAAGACGTGTACATCACCAGCGCCGGAACTGTAGGAAAGACAACTAATTTAACATTTCTGTAAAAATAATAATATATTATATCTGTGTATAACTGTTTGGAAATAAATTATATATTTTTTATTGCAAAAAAACGTCTTTTATTTCTTGATTAAATGAAGAGTAGGTACATCATAAATGAAGCACCATCATTAAAAATAGCTGGTGCGAGTCATTATTAAAAAATAGTAGGTAACCAAACACGTGTGTGGTTTGAATCTGTGCTGTCACAATGGGAAATATCCAGGTATGTGTGGTTGGTGTCTGTGCTAGACACACATCTGGTTCGTGTCCTCGCTAAAGTGTGGTGTATCATAGCTAAAAATAGCCGGTTTATGTCCTCACTAAAGGTGGTCGCGTCATAGCTAAAAATAGTCGGTGAGCGTCGTATCTAAAAAATATAGTGACAGCACCATCATTAAAAATAACTGATGTGCATCATCATTAAAAAATAATTCTTGTTGTTTCACCATTTTGAAGTGAGAGGGAGAGAGTACTTTTGCAGGAAATGAAAAAAAAATGCAACATAGCGTCTGCCTGCTTGAATGCTCCATACTTTGTAGCTGAGTACTTGATCTATATAACAGGTTTGTTGATGCTAAAATTGATTATGTGTTTGTTGGGTTGTGTGCTCCGTTCGATTTCGCTGAGCAAAATTTCAATAAACCCGGAATACTTTTGTTAAATATTTTAAGGATAAGTTTCGTGTTGGTAGGTATGTCATCCTCATCATCTCTGTCTACCGTCAGCAGCTTCCTAGTTGAGTTGACTCAGAATACATTAAAATTATTAAAACACAAGCTCGCAATAGTTAGATACATTTTCGATACTTAGAACCAATATTTTTTCTGATAAAAAAAGCAATTACCAATAATGTTCACTTAGATAATAGGAATGAAAAATCCCCCTAGAATAGAAAACAATTTGGCTCTTTTAAAATTTTATTTGGGTCGACTACAACAGCAATTAGGAAAGTCTCCCATAACGGGTGATAGGCTAGGTGAGGAATGCAATACGGCAAGTTTAGTTTGGTATTGCCTTAAATCTTGTTTTGATTCGAAGTTATTAACGGGAATTATAGTCAACTTGGGATACAATGATCCCTTAATTTTTTTAACAAAGGCATTTGATAGCTTTGCTAGAACAGTTAATATTATATTGAAGAGGTCTTTGTTAAAGGTGAATGTTGTACTGGCATGTCAAAATATGAATGTAGAATTAAAGCATTTTTCTATCAGAAATTCTGTTATTGACTTTGGCACAAATCTCAAGGTGTGGTATCAAAGGGAAATAGTTGTCAAATTGACAGTTAAACTGGAAGAGTTTCAAGAGGAAGGATCGGGGTTTGCTCTAAGTGAAATTTTGCATTTGAAAGTAAACATAAATAATTACGTTTCCATAAGGGGTGGCATTTCTACTTTCATCACAGTTCCACGTATTATTGCACTAAAGAGGGCTATTGTTAATATTAAAAATACCGATAAATTTTGTTTTTCCTTGGTCGGTGGTCTCCGTTTTGTATCCTGCAAACAAAAACACTGATAGAATAAGAAGCTGTCCCCATTGCGATGAGGTATTGAATCGTGGCACGATTAAATTTCCTATTAAATTATCAGATATAAACAATTTGAAAAATTATATCCGTAAATTTACACTGCATAGTAAAAAAGCATGTAATGTCATTCATGATTTTTGCTATTTATGCAAATATTGATAGTATTTTAGAAAAAAAAAAAAATGTTCCAATTCTCCAGATGTTGGTGGTGCAAACAAAAAATTGTTTCAGAACCTTTCAGTAGTGCTCTTACGATGGTTCATTATCAAAATTTTTCTGCAATAGAGGGGCAGATTGCATTACGTGGTTTATCAATCAGTTATGGAACATTGAAAATTGGGTCAATTCAATTGTTACTAACGTAATTCCCAGTGAACTGCTAAGCTTTGTTCAACACAAAATTTTGATGAGGTATACGATAAAGCAAAATAAAATTTTTCTCAGTCCCTACGATGATAAACGAGTTATAACAACAAACTCTGTTACAACTCGTCCTTGGGGTTACAATTCAACTATTTCCGTCTCAATACATCTCAGTAACGTTTAATGTTTGAATTTACACTTCATATCATGAACACCAGTTGGAGCATTCGTTCAGAAAAATACGTTCGCATGGAACAGGAGCTCGGTCATGCTACGCGTATGATATATACAAAATATTTAAAGAGTGCTATAATGGATATATCATCCACTGAAAACTATTTTTTTATTAATGCGATCTTGCAAGACATTGTTCTACCGGACGAATGCTTCAACTGGTGCATCAAAACGGGAAATGTGTGCGCGAATAAAATTACATTGCTGTTCAATAAAAAGAGTGAACTGGATAATTTAATTAAGAAAGTTGTAAATATGTGTAAGATTGTAAATAGTGAATGTATAGCTGCGAATCAACTTGAATCATTTGCCGTACAGCCACATGTCAAAATGTATATACTTGACTTAAGTAAGCCGTTATATAATGTTCACAGCATCTTAGGTAATTATAAGAATTTGTCGGTGGTGATGGACGACGCTATTTGTACGGCCATCGAATACGCCAACTGTATGGCTCTGGAAATTCTTTGGAATATATGCAAGGAGCGGGATATCAAGTATCCTTTTAGACCGTCCGATAGAAAGATATTGTTAAAAAAACATTTGTATGGTGAGATGAAATAAAAAACGATAAAACAGTATGCTGAATTTTTATTTATAGTTAAGTAGGTACAACAATATGGTTATAAAACCACATTGTCATCATCGATCCACGAATATTCGTTTAATCCCAACCATTTTACGTACAGTTTATTCTTCTTACGTCGAATGACCTTTTCCACCAAGTACACGTCCGGATATTTAGCCTTTTGCAGTTCCTGTCCATAAAATCCACCTAGTACAGGTGTCCCTTTCATGTCTTTTAGCAAGTACGTGACCGCGTACTTTAACAATCTTGAAAAGTTCACTCGACGAATTGGGTGCATAACCTTTATCAAATATGCTTTTAAATTCACTCATGCGAACTATGTCGCCCACCATATATCGATCGTTTTTATTAAAGATTTTGAGATTCGAAGATACATTAAGCGTTGTGTTAGCATTTAATTCGCTAGGTTTCATTCCGATCGTTCGAAGTTTACGATTATTGTATTCTGTCGTTACTTCCTCGAGAAAGAAGTCTTCCAATCCATACGTATTTTCCACGCTGCCCAAATTTTTTATACAAGGTATTCTTGATGGCCCTAATCACTCTTTATGCTATGCTAGCCTTTCTCATGCTGAAGGTGGCGTAGTGATTAATGTTATATTTCATCATCAGTCTATCGAAATAATATTGTAGAACTGTTTTCCAGCATCTGTTTGCCGATTAGGCGTCCTTTCTTTAAAAATGGTTTGTATAGCTTTTGTCACGTCTGCACCCGTCTTCGTCTTCAATCCTCTCGTCCATAGGTATTTAGAGAAACAGTCGATAACTACCAGCATGTATTTGTAGCCTTTATTCTGTTTGGCGTAAGGTACAAATTCAGCTAAATCGGCTTGCCATAGATCATCGACTCCTTTAATAATAGTGCGTCTACGTGGGAAATTTTTTGCGTGCCGGGTTATGCAACTCGTTTACCACTTGTTCCATCCTCTATCAATTTACTTAAAGTTTCTTTAGTTGCATTCAAATCTGCCTCTACTATCTCAACGTAATTACGAACACCATCTATAAGCGACTTCACTAACTGGATATAAAACTCGAGGTAGCCTTTATTTATGGCATCAGTGTCTTCTTGAGGATCGGTCACCTGTCTTAAGCGGTTCCCATTTAAATGGAACCTCGTCAATTGATAGTGCTGTAAGGTTAGCGCATCTTGACGTTCGATGGGATCGGCGACATTACTTAAACGCTTATTTTGCACGCTGAACTTATCATCGGTAATGGAGAATTGCGTTTTTTTTGGCACGTGTACCTTTCAATTGTTCATCCGGGTTATTATCGCGACGAGCTGCATTAGTTGCAATTAAGATCTGTGTATAGTTCGCTTCATCTTCGCTAGTTATTAGACGTTTGTCAGGTTCATTCATGATTATTAGGTCATAGAGACCGCTCGTACCACCGTACCGAACTCCCTTAATAACCAAATCCTTTCCATCTATCTTTACTGATCTCTTGCCAATTGCCCACTTATCGGTGGAAATGTCGTAAAGAACTCCATAAGTGGTATCAATTGCATTCGATGAATCGCTTAGCATGCGCTCCACTTATATTCGTGGTAATGCATCATATTGCTCCAGAAATTCTCTCGATGCAGAGGTATTAAGTGAAATAGAATCGGTCGTAGTCGCTACACGTTGTTCTTCCACTTGGGGTGCAATATCTCCGATCACACTAGTCTCGAGGAACGATGGTGTCTCTTGACGCAGAGGATTTCTTTGAAAATACGAAAGTCGAGCGAATGGACTAAAATAATTACTATCACTTAAAGAAGATGATCTTCGTTTGTTAATTCCTCGCAAGTGATAAGGTATTGATGGCGTGGTACTATACTGCTGAATGGGTGACCTTTAGTCCGTCTTTCGTTCGATATTTAGTAGCGGTTCAATTTTTTTTTCGATTTCTGTAAGTGGTTCAATGAGTGGTTTGTAAGCTTTAATGAAATCTGTCTCTTTAGTAAATCGTTCATTCTTAAGATGATCCATCGTTGCAGATCAACAATGAAACAAATAAACAGGTAAATAAACAGCTCTGTTTAAAACAGGTCTGTTTAAAACAGGTCTGTTATTTATGCTGTTTGCTTGTAGGCTGTTTGATTCCAAATGATATTATAACGACACCGCTAGGGTATTATATACTGATCGAAGCCTTTCCTAAAACGACCGTTTTGTACTTCAGCGTCCTTATTTATTACCATGAACCCGTATCGACTTCTTCTTCTTAAGATGATCATATTTTTGCTGTATAGCTTTATGAACTTGAATTATACGTTTCGTCAACGCTAATCTCTTGTTATTCATCGGTGCAGATCAACAATAGAACAGATAAAACAGGTCTAACAGGTAAATAAACAGCTCTGTTTACAACAGGTCTGTTATTTATGCTGTTTGCTTGTAGGCTGTTTGATTCCAAATGATATTATAACGACACCGCTAGGGTATTATATACTGATCGAAGCCTTTCCTGAAACGACCGTTTTGTACTTCAGCGTCCTTATTTATTACCATAAATCAGTATCGATTTCTTCTTCTTAAGATCATATTTTTGCTGTATAGCTTTACGAACTTGAATTATGCGTTTCGTCAACGCTAATCTCTTGTTATCCATCGGTGGAGATCAACAATAAAAAAGATAAACGGGTCTAACAGGTAAATAAACAGCTCTGTTTAAAACAGGTCTGTTTAAACAGGTCTGTTTAAAACAGGTCTGTTTAAAACAGGTCTGTTATTTATGCTGTTTGCTTGTAGGCTGTTTGATTCCAAATGATATTATAACGACACCGTTAGGGTATTATATACTGATCGAAGCCTTTCCTAAATCGACCGTTTTGTACTTTAGCGTCCTTATTTATTACCATGAAACCGTATCGATTTCGCCAAGTCTCTGAGCACGTCACGAAACAATTGCATGCTTACTATTGGGGCGACATGGTCTTCATATATGTGACGCAAATTCAAATCATCCTGTTCGAAAAGCTCTATAAAATTGGCGTTGTCTCTAATCAACTGTTTGGGGATTTTAATATGGGTTTGACCCAAGTAGAAGCAGTCAATGTTATTGTGACGACCCATTGAAAAGTACCCTCTAATATGATTCTGTTTTTCGCAAGCGATATGGTCAAAAATAAACACTGAATTGGGTTTTGCCACGCTCGGTTCCATAATATCAGCATTATCGCTGAAGCAATAATAACCAATATCTTTCATGGGATCTAGAATTTCACCCAAGAGTCGATATTTTTCCTGATTCAACGATTTCGAATAGGCATACACGTGTTTGAAACGAAGACTGTTCGGTTCAGTTAGGAGACTGAGCATGGTGTTTGTTCTCCCACAATTGGGAGGACCACAAATTATACCGCGTACGCTGTTTGGAAGTAACTTCCCATGCCGTTGTATCTCCCTTATTTCCAGCTCGGGTCAAATCATCGAGATTTGCAATAGGTAGTTTTTGAGTTTGAACCACTGCTCTCATGTTTGCTGTTGTTGTTGGTGAGCGTCAATTAAAGCTGCACGACTTGTCAATATGATTCTTTATTTATACACATAATATTACATCTTCGTTTAGTTTAAAAATCTTGATGTATATACAATTCCGTCGAGCACTTTAATTTCATTTTCATTTTTACATATTACAAACAAAGGTAATATTTGTTTAAATAATACGGAATACACCACTTGACAAATTCTAATAAACGGCAAGCTTTCAGGACTATTAAATTTAAAAATTAGGGCAAACAATATTACAACAGTTTACAAGAATAAATAAACAATTTCTTTCTAAAATAAGGTATTTCAAATCTATTTAAATTTTTTACTAACAGATCATAAGTTTTTAATTTTTGATTTTAGTTCTGCCAGTGTAACACGAAACACAAGACTTTAGTTTAATCTTGCTTTTCTCAGGATACGCTGCACTTCATACAACTCCAAATCATATTTTAACTTCTTTATTTTGCGTATCAGGTCTTCTATTTTTTCCCTTTTTGGAGACCTCTTACAAATTGCTCCTGATGCAAACTTTTGCATTGAATTCTTCATTATTATATTGTATTTTTGCAGACTTATTAATTTCAATGACACCTACATCTGTCTAAAATCCAGTTTATATACCCACTTGTTATAAACCTCACATCTAGTTACTTTTCTATTATGTGTGTTTAGCACAAACGAACCAAACATATCTGGTTATTTCCATTGTGACATATTTGCATATCAGAGATTTAAACCACACATGGGTTTGGTCTCCTTCTATTTTTTAATGATGACGCACATCAGTTACTTTTAATGATGGTGCTGTCACTATATTTTTTAGATACGAAGCTCACCGACTATTTTTAGCTATGACGCGACTACCTTTTAGTGAGGACATACACCGGCTATTTTTAGCTATGATACACCACATTTTAGCGAGGACGCGAACCAGATGTGTGTCTAGCACAGACACCAACCACACATACCTGGATATTTCCCATTGTGACAGCACAGATTCAAACCACACATGTGTTTGGTTACCTACTATTTTTTAATAATGACTCGCACCAGCTATTTTTAATGATGGTGCTTCATTTATGATGTACCTACTCTTCATTTAATCAAGAAATAAAAGACGTTTTTTGCAATAAAAAATATATAATTTATTTCCAAACAGTTATACATAGATATAATATATTATTATTTTTACAGAAATGTTAAATTAGTTGTCTTTCCTACAGTTCAATGATAACATGTTTACCATACTTCGTGTCGATAGTGTTCATATCAATCACTTTATATTTTGCACCCACCTCCAAGTCTTTTACGTTCGTGAAGGATTTACAGAAAGTGCTACTATTCAATGCAGATAGATCCATCTTTACTGATTCGAGAACGCTTTTGAATTTTGAGTTTACAACGGAACTGTCCTTATGTATACTACTGCATCACGATTTTGATGGTAGAGGGGAGAGTGTGCTCTGAGAATTGCATCAGTAGGCTAATCTGCATCTGATGATGAATAACTGCTGCCATCAGGAGATGCTGTCCATTTTTTATATCTGGGCAAAACTGATGCAATTGCACAACCTTTAGTTCTTCTACAAAACATTTTTCACATATTTTCTTTAAATTTAAAAACTTTTCACATGAAACTCCTGTTTCATACCTTTTCTCTAGGACGTTACACTCCTCTTCACTATAATCACCTCGCCCGTGAACCGCCTCATGTTCGGCATCGAATACTAATGCCGAAAATTCTTGCTTCAAGCGTTCCACCGCTGTTCTCAGGTCAGTTGCTTTGATCCATTGTCCTTGACTGTATGCCATCCACATGTTTTACACAACACTCACTACCCATTACACTATTTCCTTATATTGTTACTCTAAACTACCCCCACTATGTTACGTTAGTGCAGATATGAACCATCTCTTTGATTACCACACATATCTGGTTACGCGCATAAGCTACTTTCAACGATGATGCTGTCACTATACTTTTTAGCTATAACGCGACCACCTTTTAGTGAGGACATGAACCGACTATTTTTAGCTATGATATAACCAGCTATGATCTGACCCTCTCATTTTAACATGGAGTCGTTACTCTTGTTGACCTCTGAATGACCTTGAAGTTTTGAAAGTCGTAACCTTGAAGTGGAGAATTCACCTTCAATGAACTCATGTCCTACTTTTTATGCATAGCTTACGAGATCGTCGTGACAACATGTTTAAACTTGTTAAATACACACACCTACTTTTAGTTTAGTAAATTATTTCACCTTGACCCAATTTAATAAGCCCATTTGTCCTTGGTCTACTTTTTAGCATAGACAACGCATTCTTCTTATTTCTATGAATTGATTCTTTTTTTATACTTCTAAGAAATGTCATACGATACCCCTACACGTCAATAACCTTTGACCTTGACCACACTATTTTTAGATTTCTAAGAATTGTAATATGACGATGACATTGCAATTTCTATTTTTAGCTTCTGACCTTGACATACGAATTTCCCCGCCAAAACGTTTGACCACAGAGTGACCTTGTAATATGATGAGGATGCTGACATTGCAATTTCTATTTTTAGCTTGAAGTGGAGTATTCACCTTCAATGAACTCATGACCTACTTTTTATGCATAGCTTACGAGATCGTCGTGACCTTGAAATGGAGTAGCTCCTACCTTACATTACTACTACTACCGATATATGCAATGTGTTCGATGACCTTGACCTACAACAGAAACACTCGTAGAAAAAGTATAGTAGAAAAGTGGAGTTGCTCCGACCTTACATTACTCTTGTATGTATTCTTCACAGTACCGGAAAGCAAATGGAGACAATGGTGGAGGCCTACGCCAGGGATTTTGAAGAAAACTTCTACCCGACACCAACACCGCCCCATTTGCAACCGCAAACTCCGAGAGAATTAGCTCTCAAGACCATCGAAAAGATGAAAAATATGGACACAGTGTATAAAAGCAAATTGAGGACTGCACGCAAAAGAACAGCACAGCTGAATACTGAGTTGGAGACCTCACGGGTAGAGGAAGGCAAGCTAGAACAGGAACTGGCCTGCATAAAAAAATTTTGGGGCTGAGGTGTACAAATATATAGATACGTTGTGTGTAAATATGTAGAAATAAGAATTATTTGTAATATTGGTTAAGTAATTATAATAAATGTAGATAAATTGAGCATCGGAGGTATTTGATTTAACATAACATTTATGAAAAGGATAACGAATATTTTTTTATAACAAAGGTGTGTGCGTACATAAATGGGGAATGAGGCAGTATAAGAATAATTGTATAATATAAAATTAATGAATTAATAATGGTAACCAGAAGTACTAAAATTAATGTGTGATTAGAGCGTGAAATCAGTGATTAGTTTCCCAATTGTAATACTGTCATAAAAATTAAGCAAACTTAAGGGAAAGAAAATGATACAAAATAGTCAAGAAATGTGTAATGTGTGCTGCATGTCTGCAGGACTTACTTAAATTGCTTTCCATTTATACTTGTAGATGCATGTGTGTTAGAATGATAACAAAATTAGAATTAGAATTAGAAAAATTTAGTTGAATTAAAGTCATACGCTTTTACATTGGGATAGCTGCCCAAATTTGATATGTGTTAGATACGTCGAAAAGCCGACAGCGGCAGATGGGGGGTTTTTAAAATTTATTTTTGGTAAATTCAGACCCGTTTTCGAGAAAAATTGATTTTTTGTTTGAAAAGGCTGAACTTAGTAAAATCTGCTTAAAAAATATTTCTATCACCTACAAGGGGGGTAGCTTTTACATTGGGATAGCTGCTCAAATTTGATATATGTGTTAGATACGTCGAAAAACCGACAGGGCGTGATAGGGGGATTTTTTAATTTATTTTTGTCAAATTCTGGTCCGTTTTCGCTTGAAGTGGAGTATTCACCTTCAATGAACTCATGACCTCGTCGTGACAACATCTTTAAACTTGTTAAATACACACCTACTTTTAGTTTAGTAAATTATTTCACCTTGACCCAATTTAATAAGCCCATTTGACTTGGTCTACTTTTTAGCATAGACAACACATTCTTCTTGTTTCCGTGAATTGATTCTATTTTTATACTTCTAAGAAATGTCATACGATAAAAACCATATTACAAATACTTTACAAACATGTTAAAATTTTTCTTCTACTATTAATTTTTAATAGTAAATATTAAAAATGTACGTTTTATATCGTGATAGTAATATTTCGCAGTAAAAGAAGGTCTTAAAGTTTTTCCACATTTTTTTTAGTTTCTAGAAAATTTTAAACATTTATGTACTTTCACAAAACTATTTGTTTTGAAATTCCGAATTTATTTAACTGCTACCCTTTGCGCTGTTATTTGGTTAGCCTATATACAAAAACTCAGAATTTTTGACGATTAAACAATTAAACTGCTTTGATAAAAAAGAGTATATTTACATTAAAACATTTCATACACATAAAATTATTGCTTACTACAGTATTTCAATAGGTAATGTTATTCACCTTTTCTTTGTAATTGTTTTATGTGATATTTATAAAATTACATAGCATTTTATTCGTGAAGTAAAAAATTCTGAATTTTTGTATATAACCTAAACAAATAACAGCGCAAAATATAGCAGTCCCAATTTTTTTCTCAAAACTAAAAAAAATGTGAAAAAATTGTATCTTAATAGCAGAATTTTCGTTTACATGTACGCACACGTTGATAATTAGATACATAATAAATCATAACGCGGTAGTCCTTTACCCAAACATTCCAATTTTTTGCATGTAGACTAAACAATGAACTCATGACCTACTTTTTATGTATAGCTTACGAGAGCGACGTGACCTTGAAGTGGAGTAGCTCCGGCCTCTACATACTTGAGGCGTGGAGCGCGTTTTGACATAATGAGAAAACTCACTTGACCTTGAAATAAATCCCATAAGATTTACATGGGTGACCTTGAAGTGGAGTAGCTCCGGCCTCATATTACTACTATTATGCTATTGCAAAATCTTCACGAATACACCATAAAAGAAATATGAACAGAATTAAGAATATTCTTCTCAAAAATAATTTTCCTTCACAATTTATTAATAAAACAGTTTGACAACGTATCCAAACATTTAAATTCGGCGTTAAGCAGTATTACTTTATATGTCAAAATTAGTCAGATTATCTTTGTAATCTTTGAATAAATTTAGATTGTGCAGGAATACCTATCACCAATTATGTAACTGTGCCTTTCACATCTAAACTTTCACAATCAGTACAAAAGTAACAATAATTTAAAAATTATAATACACTTTACAATAATGCACCACAAAAGACAAAACATAACAAATCAAATGTCGTTTACATTTCACATAAACTAGAATACCTTTAAGCTTTAAAAATTCACTAAACGCGAACGTACGGTGAACAGTAAATTCGCGAACGTGTATGATTTTCAATGTTAACTCAAGTTTCGATATATGTTTCGTTAATATTTATAGTATACTTGTTAATTAAGCCACAGAACCTCTCTCTGGAGGGGATAGATGTGCGTCTTGTATTACGATTAAATCCAGAAATTTTGTTGGTAGGAAGTCCATAATTGTTTCGCTGTGATAGATTGTTACCAAATCAAAATTTCAGTAATGTATTTGTATGGGTTTCTAATCCACGAAGAAAAAATCAGATACATTTTTCTATCATGCTGTCCAAATCTCTTCATAGAAACTGATGGTTAAATCTAGAAATGCATACCACTGGTAAATGGCTTGAGGTTCCAAAACAATAAATTTTAAAAACTATATTTTGAAACAGTACATCTTATGTACTGCTTAATTTTCTTATGGAGTTAGGCAATTAAAGTATGGTCTATCGTTTCCATTTTCAAGTTTTTATACAAAATTCTTTAAAACGTACATTGCAAAGATATTTTGGAACGGTTATACGCTTATTTATCATGTCATTCTTAAAAAGAGTTTTTTCGTTTTTAGTTGTGCTCCATTTGTAGTAACTACGGCGGCGATCCTTTCTACGACGAATCACAATAAAAATCTTTACTAAAAAAAATTCTGTGCTGTAAGTTAAATGCTAATACTTCCAATTCTATACTAGGCTTAAAGAGGTAAAGATGGATTTGTACAAAAAACTCGCTTAATTATTTTCAAATATTTAACTAATTTTAAAATTGTGAAGAACAAGCTATAGTCATAAGCTACGGTGACCATACGTACTTATTTTAGTAGGACAGTACTTTCTTTTCTGCCAGTGTCCTAAGGTCCTTAATAGAAGCATGAAGTACACTAAAATGTACTTTCTTTTTCTTGAAGATGCAAATATCGCAAATAGGTATACCAAACATTTATTTTTTATTTAAAAAGAATGCTTATCGGTGATTCTCTGATCATGATGCAATAACGAGGTTAAGAAGTTGTTGAGAATGTTCGCGTAGTTTGTTTCCTGAGCGTTCCAGTCCGCCCTCGATTATCCTAGACGCACAGCCCAGAATGCTTCGCGACTGGAACGTGCGAGAATCGAAGCGAAGTTTAGCGAGCCGCGTATAAATAGCGACAGCGCTCGGACTAAGACTAAACAAGTTCAATTCTACACGAGTTCTACCGTTTGACAGCAAGCGAACATATTATTTGTTAATTGTTTTTGTTCAATGCAGTCTGGTTTTCTGTGCTGGTTTCGCTTACTAAAAAGCAACGTGGTTTGATTTCAGTTACCTACTTGTGCATTATTTGCGTAAACATAGCACCGCCTCGAAGAAAGTGTCATTTTAATTTGGAGTTACAGAAAGAATATCCGTTTATGAAAATAGAAAATAAATTGAGTCCGCATATTGTGTACTGTGAAATTTGTAGAAGTGATGTTGATATTTCCAACAGTGGTCGCAGCAATATTAAGGCTCATCTAACCAAGAAAAAGCATACATTAGCTGCAAATACGAAGTCTAAAAGCGCTACACTAAACACTTTTCTCAAAAGTGAAAACTTCAGCTCTAAAAATATGTTAATTGCAGCCAAGGAAGGTACTTTCGCGTATCATACGATCAAGCATCAGCAGAGTTTTAGATCTTTGGATTGCACATCAAAGCTAATAGCGAACATGTTTGAGCCCAAATTTATGGCAGCTCGAACCAAAACTGAAGCTATTGTAAAAAATGTTTTTGCTAAAGAATCCCAGTTGCGATTGGAACTTGATCTACACAAAGCACAGAACAGTTAAATAGTTATGTGTTTAATACTTTGAAAACCTACAATTTAGTGGACAAGTGTATTGGATTAGCTGCTGATAATACCAATACAAATTTTGGCGGAATGAAAAGAAAGGGAGTGAACAACCTATTTGCAAAATTTAATGCTTCTCGTTGCAAACCTATGGTTGGCATTGGTTGTGTTACACACACATTTTGAACAATTGCGTGCAAAATGACGTCTTACCAATTGACGTTGAGGTTATTGTTGTTAAGTTATTTAAGCATTTCTATATTTATACAGTGAGGGTAAATCAACTTAAACAATTCTGCGACTTTGTTAATGTTGAATACAAAAAAGATGTTATCATTTTCTAAAACAAGATTTTTAAGTCTGATGCCCGCAATTGAACGAATTCTACAAATGTACGAACCGTTGAAAGCATACTTTTGTCTATTGAAAATTGTCCAATGATTTTGAAGCAATTTTTGAGTGTCGCACCAGCGAAATTTGGATGTGGTTTGTACACAACATTGCTTCTATGTTTCACAAAGTCATATTAAAGGTAGAGGGTGACAAAATATGCGCAACAGAGGCCGCTCTAGAGTATTTCGATCTTCAAAATTAGCTTGAAAATCGTTTGAATGAATTATTTTTGCCGCTTAAAGTAAGAGAATCCCTTTTACAACTTGACAATTGGGAAGGTAGTTTAAACTATCGAGATGACTTCATCTCACAGGTTAGATTATTTTATTCAAATTGTGTGAGTTACTTGAAGAATTGGAGTACAATTTTAAATGAAATAAGGCTGTTTGAATGGATAAATTTGAGAAACCAAGTTTCATGGAATCAAATTTTGTGTTCATGTGCTGCTTTTAAAGACTACTTCGGTTCGACACTGAATGAGGACGAACTCTTCGATGAAGTTAGTCTATTACAAGCTAAACTGTCAGAAGGTAAAATTGCCGAGTGGAACTCGAAAAATATAGCTACCGAAGATTGATGGGTTGAAGTATTTAAATGGAATCAAGGGTCTGGATCAAGTGAAGATTTCAAAAATTGTGAGATTTTATGTCAGTTTATTTTTGTCTTCCTGGAACAAGTGCGTCAATTGAGCGACTATTCTCTAATATTAATAACTACTGGAGTGCAGAAAAAACGCAAATGAAAATATCGACACTAGAAGCTGTGATGCAAGTTTACACAAACTTCAATGAGACTTGCAGTGAAATGTTCCAGTTTTTGAAGACCAAAAAGCAAATTTTGGAATCTATCCTAAGCTCTCAAAAATACGATTGGCACAAAGGTGACCCCACTGATGGCGTTGCAGGCACGTCAAAATAATAAATAACATTACACATTTCTGCCAGAGTATTTTATGTGTTTGTATTTTTTCTAATATAGGAATATAGGTACATATATTATGTATATGCATGTGTCATTAAAAATTATTTTATTTTTTATTCTCATTTTGATGCTTGGCTGTCACTCTACATTTAGTTCTTTGATTTGTCCGTTTTTATCTATTCCTAATGCAACTTTTTGTTACTTTTTATTTCTGTATTTATTTTTCTGAAAATAAATATGGTCACCCAAGTCATAACGCACTTTGGTATTGGGTTAAAAAGCTGATAATAATAAAATTTGCACGACTGTGTAAAACTATCCCCAACTAATAATAACAAAACAATCAAAGATAAGAAAACAGATGAGTCATGGAACATGTCTAGTAAATTCTTCAGTTGAACTACAATGTCATTAAGCACATATACAACTGAAATACTCTTTTACTCACTCCGAACTAACGTTAGCGAATAACATTATACACAATGATTTAAATAACTTATAATGTAAGTCCAGAAAACATAATCTTAGCTTAAATCATTTTAAATCTATCTTTATTATTTTTGACAGATTCAAAGAAAAATTAGAGGATGACTTAAAAGTTTTAGTTAGTGATGTAAATGTTAAATGTTCACAAGTGGTAGGAAACTTGGGCTTAGAAATGGACAATAACCTACGATTTCAAGAACATGTTACTAAATGTGTTAAGAAATCGTAGTCTAGTTTAAAAAGTGATTTCCTCATCACCATACCTACTATCGTAAGCATTAAAAAAACAATTAATCAAATCACTCGTATTAAGTCATTTTAATTTTTGTGATGTAGTATACGGTCCACGCCTTGCAAGTACAGCAAAAATCGTAATCGAAGAGTACAAAAATCATATTTACGCAATTGTTTATGGGATAAGGAAATATCAACCCATTACTTACAAATTAAACGACGCTAATTGGCTAAACATGGGTAACAGAAGGGTACTTAATGCTGCTGTACTTTACCATTCAATAATTTATAATGAAGTTCCACCATATTTGCATAAAAATCAGACACCCAAGCGATGTTCACAACGTAAGCCTTAGATTTAAAGGACTGATTTCGGCTCCATCTTTTCGAACACATATGTTTCATCGACCACTTACATATATCATCTATTCCTTATATAATAAACTGTTACCGTCTCTCAAAAGCCAATCACTATCCAAATTTAGATTTCTGTACAGATAACTGTTGTTAACATCGCAACCATAATTGATCATATTAATGCAATTAAAATTCAACATCTGTACATTATTCGTTTTGTACAAAGCTAGCCTTTATCTTTATCTCTTTTTGTTATGTTACAATTTAGGGTTGAAACTTAGATCAGTTTTACTTCCCCATAACCCTTTTTGTTTTCAATTCTAATTTATAATTTAAGCGCACGTTAATAATAGTATTACTGTCCTATTTTGTTATTGCAAAAAATAAGCACTATTATTATATTTCATTAAGTACAACAGCTCATTAAAAGACTTTAAACTTGTTGAAAGTTCCTAATTATGCAAGTTACAAGAATTTGGTAATCTTTCAATATTTCTTGACAGCTATTTAAAAGGTCTGTTCTTTTGTTTACTCTAATGACTATGTGATAAGCAAGCAATAACGGAAGAAAAGGCAGGAAATTATAAATCCCGAATGTTTATTGAAATTTGCTTAATTCTGTAGTTAATGATATGAACTATGTCGACCAGTTTCAAGCGTTAGGCATAGATACCTGAGGTAATTGAATAGCAAAAATAACATAACCGATAACTCCTTTAATTTTCTCTTGAAGTTTGTAAAATGGTATATATACAACCAGCAAATGACACAACTTGATTATATTTATTGAAAACTACAAAGTTCGTATTTCTTATTTACCCCAATCAATGTAGTGAAATGAAAACTATCATAAAAAGTTAAAGTTTCATTAGAACTGATACCATTAATGAAACAAAGGTAAGGAAATTAATAGTGTTCTATATTTATATAAATTTATTTTGTACTATGGTTAAAGGTAAGACAATTATAAACGTGTTTTGTTGATCAACATCAAATTTTAGCCGTCCACAAATACGCTATTTAAATAGTAATCGTAAAAACAGAGTCACGTATTAAAATATATTTTTTCCAATACTTAGAATCGTAAAGGAAGTTGTCACATTTAATAAAATAACGTGATTCTTTCCGCTCGTCTAAACTTTTGTCACAAATAATGTAATTTACAAATTTTAAACACTTTTTCAAACTAAAGATATCTCCAGTAATAAATGAATACAAGAGTCGTAAAGGATAGACCTGAAATAAACAACTGGTTGACCTTGTAACGCACGTGGTTTTAAGTGTTTCCGAAGGAAGGTATAAGAGAAAGTATAAGTCTTCAGATCTACAGTCAACTAAAATCGGGATTTTATAGATATATGTTCGTTGTAGCACCCTCACCAAATGTTATGTTTAAGTACATGTAGTATGGTAGTACGGAAATAGGAGGCAAAACGAACTGGCATCAATAAAAGGTGCCAAAACGTATATACTGGAGCCATAACTAACATATGTGCTACAAAATGGTGCCACTAGGAAGGTTTATATATATATATATATATATATATATATATATATATATATATATATATATATATATATTGTATATATATATATATATATATATATATATATATATATATATATATGTACAGTGTTTTACAACGATGCAAAGATTTAAAGGGTGATAGAATACGTGATTTTGAGCCGATTTAAGCAAACATACCCATATACCAAGTGTTTCCGTTTTGAGATAATTCCACTTTTAATTTTCTTGATTTTACCGTGTTTTCTGCAAATATCGAAGTGTACAAGAGTAACAAGCCGTCTTATCACAAATTTATACTAAGTTTTTATTCCTTATGAAGTGATTCTTTTATCAGAAAAGCTAATATGTCTTTGGTTCTTGCCTAGAACTTCTTAAACATGAAAGTTTTAATTTGTAAAAAGCAATCACTAAAATTCAAACGTGGATTTAGTCTAAAATCTTTCGTTAATTTTTTCCAATTTCAGTAAAACTTCCTTGGGCAATGGTCTTTAAGATAGCATGAATAGATTTACAAAAATTTTTACAAACTGGAAAAATTGAATTTAATTACCAAAGTACTAGGCGCATTCGCCAAAACGTAAAATAGCCCTTCATTATTTAGTTTAAATAGTTTAAAAAAAGCAGATTTTTAGAAAATGTCCGATTTATTAAAACATTAATAGTATTATTATTGGTGTTCAAAATTATTACTGCACGAGGCAATATTATATTGAGTATCAATAACAGTAAGGGACGTTTACCGGTCGCCGGCCATGTTTGGAGGCTGAGTGATAGCGAATTTGGCCGGAGACCGGTACAACCCTTAATGTTCGTGATGCTCATACTATTTTGCACGATTGTATTAAATTTACCACAATTGAAATTATTTCCACTAAATAAACGAAAAGTCAAAAGTGACGTTTTAAATAGCAATGTAGATTCACTTGAAAATAAGCTCGATTTTGCTAAGAAAATTTTACATTCCAGTGTTAGTGAGGTGAAAGAAATCTTGAATTCAGAAACAGTTTCTGTAAACTCAAGTACTGGGTGGAGCGATAACGCAAAACATTTTCTAAAAATCTGCTTTTTAAACTATTTAAACTAAATAATGAAGGGCTATTTTACGTTTTGGAATGCGCCTAGGGTATTTTGGTAATTAAATTCAATTTTTCCAATTTGTGAAAATTTTTCTAAATCTATTCATGCTATCTTAAAGACCATTGCCCAAAGAAGTTTTACTGAAATTGGAAAAAAAGTAACGAAAGATTTTAGACTAAATCCACGTTTGAATTTTAGTGATTGCTTTTACAAATTAAAACTTTCATGTTTAAGAAGTTCTAGGCAAGAACCAAAGACAGTTTAGGCTTTTTGATAAAATAATATGAACAATCACTTCATGAGGAATAAAAGACTTAGTATAAGTTTGCGATAAGACGCCTTATTACGCTTGTACACTTCGATATTTGCAGCACGGTAAAATCAAGAAATATTAAAAGTGGCATTATCTCAAAACGGTAACACTTGTATATAATATGTTTGCTTAAATCGACTCAAAATCACCTATTTATCACCCTTTAAATATTTGCATCGATGTACAAAACTGTATATATATAATATATACATATATATAATATATATATATATATATATATATATATATATATATATATATATATATATATATATATATATATATATATATATATATAACCTAGACGTGGTGTAATTTCGAACTCACAAACAAACGCAAAATTCCTTAAGAGCCTGTATGAAAATAAAAATAACATGTTATAACGAGTAAAAATCGATATTGGATTTTTTGTATAGACGTCATAATTTTCTTTATTTACTGTTCTAAAAAATACAAAAAAACATTTATCTCTAAATTGAATATTTACGGATTGTAATTTAAGGATTATAGGTTACTTACTTCGCTAGAATAATGTGTCTAAATTTTCTGTATGTACTTACTGTTACTCTTTAGAACAGTTTCAAATAAACTTACCATCCATGGCATGTACCAGGGTTCTGGTTAGTTTCATATTCGTGCATTTGAAAAGGGATCTATTACCTTGATGAATTACCACTAGATGAGGGTAATCTTAATAGTCTTATTAGTATCTTAATAGTAATATTAATATTAATAATAATATTATTTATTATCCAACAGACATACATTGGGATATAGTGAAATCTGCTATAAACCATTGCAACATTAAAACCTAACAAGATACAATATTGTGTAAATCCATAAATGTGGGAGGAGAAATAAAAATTTACTCTAATCTACAATAAATTATTTTTAAGACATATTTGAAACCTTTGATAATTATTATTAAAGATATCAACATTTAGTTTGTTACATACACTACGTTTCAAATGAAATGCACCACTTAGAAATAATAATGGTATGATTTTGAAATTTTGGCAAAATAATGCTTCAGTATCATATAGAAAACGATGGAAGTTTTAATGAAAAAGAACAAGTCATTATGTACTTGGCACCATTGTTAACATCAATTATCAACAATTTTTATTTATACATTTTAAGAAACATAGTCGCTTAGTGTCAATTTTTTGGTGTTTAACTGGCACATTTATTCTGAAAAAATGCTCCCAGTAAGACAACGACGAAAGTTTGCCCAAGTTTCAGATTTTGACAGGGGTAGAATTATCGGCATGAAAGGAGCAGGTTTGTCATTTCGAGAAATCGGCAAAAGACTTAATCGGGACCACACCACGGTGAAGAACGACTTCTTAGGTGGATGGCCACAAGAGATCGGTTTCAGTCAACAAGTTCTGTTGCGGTGAACAGGACAGGAGCTATTGGCCGTCACCTATCAATGTCAACAATTTACAGGAGAATTAAGTCTTTTGGCTTACATTCGTATCGTCCGTATCGACGACACCAGTTAACTCAAAAGCATAAGGCTGCCAGATTGGCATGGTGTAAAGAGCGGCGGGACTGGAGCCTTCAATGGAATGACATAGTCATCAGCGACGAATCGCGTTTTTGTTTGTGGCGAAACGATGGTCGTCAGGAGGTGCGGCGGTTTCGATGAGAACGTCGAAATTTTGAGTTTATTGAAAGACGACCCACAGGCTTAACACCAGGAGTCATGGTTTGTGGCTCCATACGAGTTGGTGGAAGATCTCCTCTTGTATTCATTCTATGCTCATTAAGTGCTCAGCGTTACATTGATAATGTTTTGGAGCCATTGGTAGTACCTTTAATGCAGACGTTGCCAAATGGTATTTTTCAACTAGATAATGCTAGACTACATATCGCACATGTTAAAAGAAGGTTTCTGGACCAAGTTCAGCTATAAGTATTGCCGTGGCCTGCGCGATCGCCAGATCTTTCGCCTATTGAACATGTATGGAACATGATGGGTCGAAGACTAAGGCAACTACCAAGGCCCCCAAACAATTTGGATAAATTACGATACCATCCCCAGATAGCCTGGGATGAAATGCCTCAGGAGGACATAGACCATCTCATGTCTCGGAGAGTGAACACCTGCATTGCTGCGCGTGGCGATGCTACACACTATTAACATTTCCGTGTTAACTGTTAATATTTTGCCTTCAAAATTTTATCATCTTATACATGTTAATAAAGCATTAGTTTACTATACTTTCAAGATTATAGCATTATTATTTCTAAGTGGTGCATTTCATTTGAAACGTAGGTAAATCAAACAACGGTGAGCTCCTGTGAAAATTTGAATTAGGTGTAGAATTACTTGCGACTTTCTTGATGTTATATGTGGCACATTTATACATAACTTACTTAACAACTAAGAATTATCTATTTGTTTGTTACATATCGACCTTGTGTGTCAAGTTAATATGATTTTAAATCGATAAACTTAAGTTTTCACATGAATATATAAGACCTTAGGCACCAAAATGTAATTGTGAGTGTTTTAAGTCCATTATCTGATTTAGGGTATTGTTTTAAAATCTATAGAATTTTTTATAATTGTCTTTACCTCTCCCTACGCTTTCAACACATTAAGTTTTGTAGGCAGCTGGGGGCTGAAGACTACATATTCCAAGGTGGTAATTAAGTTACCTAACATTCTCAAAGATAAACTTGTAAGATTCACCAGACTCTCCAATAATGGAGAGTATCTTACATGCTTTAAGCATTTTGAGTGTCCTAAATGCGTTAGTTCGTTTAGGATATTGCTTGGAAAGCTATAGTCTTTGATAATTAGCCCTTATTAAAAAATACATGAAACGTTTCGTTAACTTTGGCAAAATAAAAACTGAAAATCCTTAATTGGTATGTTATCATTTATCAAAAACTGGTTTGAAAAAAGTATATCCTGAACTAGCCCACACGCATATTCACGTATGACCTCAATCTGTAATCATGCATTGTGGTCGCACATTTAAAATGGTCTTCGTGTACAGAAGATCGGACGCGTTGTGTGTATTTGTGTGCACGCTAGCGTGGGTGTAGTTATGATAACTTAAGGCATAATCATCAAGTTTTAACCAACTTCATATTTATTATTAGTTAAAAAGTTTCATTTCTCTCAAACCTTGGTTAATTAGCTATATGTTCTAAATAGCAATTTGACCTTTGGGTAGTCGTACATTTTAGCATTTAGCTCTAGCCATCAGTAAATATTTTGATACATCTTCATTTCCACACATAACATCTGTTGGCGTACTTGTAGAAGCTGACTCCTTAGGCAAAACCAATATCTTTTTTGACTAATTTGCATTATACTCGTATCTTAATGATTCTGGAAAATATGTGCCATTGGTCATTTGTTCTTCAAACCTTATTAAACCAACTTATTTTCGATAGAAGCTCTTAGAGTCGATCATCAATAGGCCTGATTCCAATAAGCAACTGCGCACACGGTATCCGGCCTAACGCCTTAAGGAAATGTCTTTCCGAACTCATACAAGTCCTATATAGGCTCTATTCGATCTCTATACCTGCAGGGAAACTTTGTTCTTCATAGAAGTTGGTCACTGCTCAACTTATTTCCAAAAAATGCAACCAAACCGATATCTCTACGACCATTTTATACAAACCCATGGAACGAGCAAATACTTTCTTTCCATGTATCTAGCAAACTCCTTAGTAAGTAACGATTATATTTTAAGCAAAGCCATTCAACAGATGATATTATTTTATGTGGAATCCAAGCTTGGAATAATACGTTAGAACGATCCAGTGAATCACTTTCAGTCGCTTTAGATTCTTCAAAAGCGTTTGATCAAGTTTGACATAAGTATTTACTTACAAAACTTACGTGGTTTGGGTTAATTGATACACTAGTCCTCTGGATTCCCAGTTTTCTTTATAAAAGACGAATACATACCGTAGGTGATGGTTTCCTTTAAAAAGAAGTTGTTATTAACGCGAACGTGCCACAGGGATTTGTGGTAGCTTCTGCACCTTTTCTGCTATACATAATAAATAAATAAATAACTAAACTGATCCAGTACTTTGCAGATTATGCAACCCTTCATTGTAATTAATTTAATCTCAGTCTACTCATAGAACTAAGCCGCTATCTATCTAAAATCAAGCTAGTAAAGCTGAAATGTTTTCAATCGACGAAGAAAATCAACCTATTCTTGAGTGGGGAGGTAAAAATCTGGCTAAATTTAACGCTTACAAAATTCATCCTTTCGCCCTGTAAGAATGAGTAGTCCAAATATTAAGTTTTCGGACTCTTCTAATATGTTAGGAATTTACTCCCCCAGAATTGTTACTGCTAGATAAAGCCCAAGTTTGACATCATGTAGTCCCTTGAGCATGCAAGAACCGCTTTTACCCTTTCTTTTTACTGTCGGTATTATAATGGCTATTGTGTTGCTGAATTCTTTGATACCGCTTTTGCTATGGATACTCGGTTTGCTCATTCACATTTTCAATCCGCAGTACAATTTTTAACCTGCACGATACGGGCGCAATCCATATTCCTCTACACGGCTTCTAAACTATGGAACGATCTGCTAGCTCTTGTTCTCCTCCCACTTATATGCACAAATTTAACTTAACGATCTTCTGTCAGTTCAAAGTCCCCCTTGCGTATCCTACAAAGTGTGTCAGTGGTGGACCACAATTCTAAAAAAAAAACCGGTTTACGATGGAAGGCACCTGAAAGTACGTTTTGAGAATAGCTACAAAATTACATAGGAAATTTCATAGCAAAATAAAAAAGACCTAAGAAAGAACCGATTGTAAAGTACCTTCTCTAAATATCTTTAAAGTTGAATGTTACAGCAAAACACATTTCTTAATGATAATTAAATTTAAATTTTATTTTTCTTTATGAAAGTTAAACTTAACTAAATCAAAGATTTGTTAAACATAGTACTAGTGAAACTAGCCTTGACCTTTTGCACGGGTTATAGGAGTTACAAAAATAACTGCATGGTCTAAAGCTCTTAATTTGTGCTGATTTGCTGTTACCATCAATGTATGATTCACCATGATCGGTTACGCACACTCATGACTTTTCAGTGAAAATAAAGTTGGTATAGATAATTATAAGTTTTTGTTATGAACGAATAAGTTCAAAGGTAAATATGTAATTAAAAATTATTATTAATTTTATTAAATCATAAATAAAGTTTACCTCGGTAATTTGAACCTACGACCTGTACTCTAGCAAAGTACAGGTCGTAGTTCAAATCTAGAAACTTATTTATGTATTTAAAATTAATAATAATTTTTAATGGGTATAGATAAGTATATCAGTAAACAACTTAGCCAGTAGTGTCTGTTCAACGCAAACCTATAATAGCAAGGTTCAATTCAGGATATTTGTATATTGTAAATTCGTTAGATTACGAGCACGTACAAGTACAAGTAACTCGCTGGGAAAATAAGAGTAATAATAGGTGCTGAATGGGCTGTGCGAAAAGTATAGTATTTGGTACAAACAGTAGGAACAAAAATGTATGTGAAGTTCTGTAGATCTCAACGCTGGTTTCAGGTCGAGAGCTTTAGAGGAAATCTGTTTGATCACAACGTCCACAAGACCGCATTCCTAGTCTAAAATTACCTTATTAAACGTAAAAAATTAAATTATACTTGGCACAAAAAATAATCAAAATATTAACACGAATTCTACGAAAGGTAGCAAGTTTCATATTTATATTAAAAGATGAATTTAGTTAGAGTTACTACATACTACACTATTAAACAGACTGATTAGTTGTATAATTTTACACGAAATTGTTAAATTTAGAGAGAATCCTTTTAATTTATTAACTATAATTAAAGTAAGTTTGTAACATTTTTATTTCAAAAAACACTTGTTTCAAAACAAAATATACCTATTGGTAAAAAGTATCAGAGCAAACCGTATACAAATAATGTAATCATATATGTTCTTTTAGGAGGGAATTTGAACCTCCGCTTTAAATTGCGAACTATTAATTTATAGTTCTAATTTACTTTACACGTATAATAAAACTAAAAGTTCAGATACGTTATGTAAGCAAACTCAGTCTGACTTTCTTAAAGGTTTCATATTTTACCAAATTCTTGAACTATTTTAATTAGGTAGTGACAAACGGTTGTGGGTTAATTTACTTAGAACTGTAACTTTGTTCATGGGAAACTTTTCATTATCTTCATAATCCCTTACTTTCAGCATAAACCTTAAATAAATTTTAATTTAGAATTTAATTACCTTTGATATAAAATCTTCTCGTCTTTTTCTTCCTTATTAATTGTGAGATACTAAATTAAGAAATTGACAACATTTTTATTTTAAATTAAAAAAACTACATTATTTAATTTTCTTTTAATACATAGCGTAAATTAAAGTAATTTTTAACTTAATACATAAATTTTTAAAGTGGATTGTGTCAAACAGAAAAATTTATGTGTTTTTTTATATTTGGATTTGAACAATTCAGTTAATTAAATGAATCAGTTTATAAAGAAGATTGTATAATTGTAAGCACTGCATTCACTAGTTGAAATGGGAATTAAATCAATTGCAAAGCTGTTGTTAAATAATTGTAAACTTGCTACATGTCTAACCTGCATGTAAACATTTTTTGGAAAGTGCACTCGACTAAACTCCTGCGTACGGTCGTTTGACCGCAGAGCACTTGGATGCGTGGGGTTTTGGAGGTTAGCTACGATGTTGTGGACGTGGTTAGATAGCCACTAAAGAATAGGCGCCACAGGTTTTAGTCAGGAAAGGGAGAAAAGGAAAGAAAAAGGAAAAAGAGGAGTAGAGTAGGGGCAGGCCCTGTAAAACCTGAAACAGGTAGTGCTCCAAAAAAAAAAAAAAAGGAACAATTTTAAAAGAGAGACAAACTTTTACCCGAACAACCAAACAGTAACCGTATATTTAATTTAATTTAGACTTACATTAATAATGGTCGAATAAATATCGAACGTAAACAATAATGATACTATGCTAGTTTTTCCCCAAAGTATTCATAACAATCTTAACTAACACAATAATTATAATTCAGCCCTGACGATGGCAAGTGGTGGTATTTAGTTCGTTACTCGAACCCTAAACGTAAAAGAAAAGTTTCGTTAATTGTGCCGCTCCCGACGGTTGTAAGTACTTACAAATCGCAGCCGAAAGGGCGAAAGTAACCCATAAAGTGCGATCTAAAATAGATCCACAATGAAAATAGTAGTGCTTAATTTTTAAAACGGCTTGCCTACGTTTCACAAAATAGAATTTAAATCCCCAATGATTTTGATTTAGCTTTCTTGAATTTTATTAAAACCCTTAAGAAATGGTATTAAATAGAAATATCGGGATAGTCTGTTCAGTGCAAGGCATAGAATTGCAGCAAGACATTCAATAGTACAGAAATTTTTATTACAGCAAAACCTGCTCTGAACAAAAGTATCCGTAATGACAATTAATTAATATTAATGAAAGACAAAGTACAGAAATTCTAAATTTGAATATAAATATATATACAGTTTCAAACAATGACTGTAATTCATATGACCTCGATATCTGTTCCACCCTGTATATAATGTATTTCAAAAACACGAGCTTCAACGCGCAACTACCGTGTGAAGGTAGTGAACTAAGTAGGTCAACGTCACAGTGAATAATAGGTTGGTTTTTTTCTTCTTTTTGTATGCAGAAAGAAATTACAAATTGAACAAATCAAACTCTAAATTATTCAACCACTTTAGCCTCCAGTAAAAGCATGTTATTATAAATGATAAATTTTTGTTACAAGTAAGTAGATAGGGTTAAACACCGAATGTAACCTAACTCTGTTCATTACACAAATCCTGTGTATATTGAATAATAAAGAATTCTGACCTTTGATGAAGAATTACCAAACTGTAAATGCCCTTCGTGTTTCGAAGGTGTTAGTTACTTTGTGGAACCAAGACAGCTAATCAGTAGCTAAGAGCCAGCATTCCAGTAGGAATA
>JARFJB010001149.1:3015000-3105023 GCA_036346205.1 Vesta saturnalis | reverse complement strand
TGTCATAATTTGCTTCCTTCTGTTCTTGTCGTTTTACTTGTCTTTTTATTGTTCCTGTAATTCACGTAAAATCTGTCTTTTTCAAGACAAAAACTGAAAATGTGCCCGTACAAAATGTCTGTATTACTAGAATTGCTGCCAACCGATTTTGAAAAGCGTCGAATGTACTGTGCCTGGTTTAAAGAAAATCTCAATAACACTGAATACAGTGATGTTTTGGATATAACAGTTTTCAGTGACGAGGCATGGTTTCATCTAAGAGGCTGTATAAATTCCCAAAATTGTCGAACCGAGTTTGGATTGCCATGTCGAGAAGGCGAATAATTGGCCCAATTTTTTATAATGAAAATATAAATGCCGAAAACTATCAACAACTAATTCTAAGACCTTTTATTGAATAACTGCACTACGACGAGCTTCAAAATGGGTATTCCTGCAAGATTCCGTTACAGTCCACACGGCTTGTACAACTTTAGCATATTTATAACAATTTTTCGGTGATAGGGTAATAAGCAAAAATAGATGGGCACCATGATCTCCCTGCTTCACTGCTTTCTCTTTGGTTATCTTAAAAATGTGTATGCAAATCGTTTGCATATGGTTGAGGAGTTACCGAATACCATAGTGAATGCCGTTAATGCAATAACCCCACAACAGTTAGCAACCGTCCTCGAGAATATTAAACATAGAGTAAATTTATGCTTAGAAAATAATGGACATTTTCAGCACCTATTAAGGTCGAGTTGGTTAACTGGGACATGGATTTACAACTTTCAGTTTTGATTATTGAATACAAACCACATTTTCATTTCGATTTTCTCCAAATTTTTTCTGCACATTCTCTAAACATTACTTTAGCTGCTGGCAATAAAAAATTTCAGTACATTAACATTTTCAATTTTTAAAATTTTTATATCGAGTGGCTCCAGTTACCCAGATTTTTGGGGTAACTGGAAAACCCCGCTCTAACTTCCCGTTGAAACCTTTCTAAAATATTTCCGGGTAACTGGGACGTTTTATAGGGGTTGCAATAATACTAGTTGTTTATGCGCAAAAACTATATTACCAAAATACATTTCAAATATAATAAAATACATAGATAGATAAAGTAAATGGGTTTCTTAAAATAACGGAGAATATTTCTTGACATTCAGAACTTAAATAAGATACTTCATCTGATAAAACTAAAGCGATACGAATTTTTCCATATCCGGTATATTAAATACGCCTCTTTTGTTGATTGGTGTAGGTTGAGGTATTACTTTTAAAACCTTTGTTTCTTCATACCACAGCTCATCCTTATTCTGGGGCCATTTCCAAGAATTTCCAGATTTACCGCATTTTTCCATAAATGATAATTTCAACATGTTTTCTTTTCGTTCTATTACTTTGCAAAGGAAATAATCATTACTGTAAAGAACAACAACGTAGTCATCTTCTATAACACCAAATATTTGCTCCTCTTCATCCCCTGATGAATCACATAAGCATACAGATAGGGAAAGGTCAGTGTCACTGGAGGAATCATCACCGTTTATTACATGTTTTTTCATTTTTAATTTATTGGGTTTATTTTTTGTATTTCCTTTTTTAGCAAGTTCTTTTTCCTTCAATATATCCAAAAATTCAGGTCTTGTAATGATTTCTGCAGATGGACAGATCCTACCACGTTTGGGAGTGTTTTCTATCTTCTTATCTTGACTAACGTAAGTTAAAAGTATGTTTGAAAACGGTTACAAGTTGCGATTACTTAATGAAGATGTGGGTTTTTCAACATTTGAAAGATTAGTCGTCATGGCAACATCTTGGGTAGCATGATTAATTGTATCCATTGGATTTGGAGTCTCTACATTTTCTAATACATCATTAAGAGAAGCTGATGTTGATGCTAAATTATTAACTTCTTGTTGCTGGCATTTGCTACGTTCATACTCTTCATACCATTTTAAATCATCAGGCTTATCGATTGCCTTGAAATTTAAAGGACTGTTATGTAAACCTATATTGGTTTCATCATATATTCCACATTTTCTGAAACCATTCGTTATAACACTCTCTGACATTTGTTCAAAAATTTTATTCAAAATGTCCATAAACAGTGGTTTTGGAATCCTCTTACGTAGATTTTTTATTTGCCATACCACTAACTCCTGGTCCCATTTAGTTTTAAGTGATTTATTAACTGCCACATCTAGTGGTTGAAGATAATGTGTAGTGTGGGCTGGCAATTTTACAAGTTGAATATCATTTTCTATTGCTTCTCTAATTAACTCGGCATAATGTGGGTTGCATGACCACCAAATATAAGTACAAGTGGTTGCTCTTCTGGGGTTGACTTCATGAAACATTTGGTAAACCATTTTAAAAAAATTTCTGAATCCATCCATCCACATTTACTAGCAGAGTACGCAGTTTCGTCGTGTTCATTATTACTAAATCACGATTCTAGTACATTCATACCTTTAAAAATACATAAAGATGGAACCCTTTGCCCCGATGCCGAAACGCATAACAAGACCGATGTGTTTTCTCTCCCACAGCTGGCTGTCATATGTATTGATCTGCATCCCTTACCACCGATGACTTTAGATTTACTTGGAGATTATGTGCAAAAGACGTTTTGTCACAATTATAGATCAAGTGTGGCTTACCAGTTAATTTTAAGTCTGTGATTAAATTATGAAGCAATTCATAAAGTTCATAAATTATGAAAGGATCGATGTGCTTCATTCGTGCTGCTTCAACTGACTGGGGTTTTTGATGGATAAACGGTTTCTTTTACAAAATGATAAAAACCACTCTTCCCCTGACCTGCCATCTTTGAATCGTGTGTTTAATCCTTTATTTTTAACAAATGTGTGTACAACATCTAGGATCTCACGAGAGCTTAAACCGAAGCCCCACTTTTCCATAATTTTTAAATTCTCTTCCAGTATTTCTTCATTATCTTTACCTATCTGCAACTTTCCTCCCCACCTTTTCCGTCTTTTGATACGCAGCCTTTTCCTCTGGTTCCTTTTATATAATGTGTTAAGGTTGATCTTGGAATTTTATAGGACATTGCTGCCCCCCTTGTTGTTTTTTGACCTTCCTGAACATCTTTTACTGCTAATTCAAACTCTTTTCTATCATACTTCAGATCAGCTCCTTTATTGGTTTTTCGTATATAGTTTCTACCCATTTTGTAATTAAAAAAAAATTAAAACATTTTAGTACAGTATTCGGTGTAACTGGGTCATGCTGGTCTCGGTTCCCCTGAGGTGGGTGTCCCAGTTACCCCCTTTTTTTTAATTTCCGGACAACTGGATCACCTCAATCAAAATAACCTCAAAAGTGAAAACGTTATTTTACTCTAATTTAAATCATATGATACAGGTTTAACTTACTAATTATAGAATTTGAAGTCCCTTTTTTGTTAAATGATATTTATTGCTTATAAATAAAGGAAGACCTAACGTGAGTTATACGGCGTAAAATCATAGCCCCCGTTTCAGCTGTCAAATAAATTTCCGTTTTTTTTTTTTTTTTTTTTATATGATTGTGGACCTGAACAGGCTAAATACGGCTATCGTGCTAAAGCACTCAGGAACACTTAGGAGGATGGATAGAGGGATAATGAATTGCCAATAGATGCCTATGAACAGCTACCTTAAATTTTCTCATATCATAAGTGAGAGGAAAACAGGAACTAGGGAGATTATTCCAGAGTTTAGAAGCCGTGTAGAAAAATGTGGATTGTGCCCGTTTGGTACGACAAGTGGAGATTTGTACTGCATACTGATGATGTGAATGAGCGAACCGAGCGTTTCTCGCAAAGATAGCCGGAGATGGTATCAAAGAATATAATTCACCAGCACAATAGCCGTTGTAATAACGATAATACAAAGAAAGAACTGAAACCATCCTTCTATGCTCAAGGGACTGTATGTGAGAAGTTAAGGACGGGTCATTTATAAGCCTAATCGCTCTCTTTTGAATACGATCAACGATATCGAGAGCGTATTGGGGAGCACTAACCCAAAGGTGAGAATTATATTCCAGATGAGGCCGAATTTGGGCCTTATACAGCAGAAGGAGTTGTCGAGAGGTAAAGTACTGCTTAGATCTGTACAAAAAGCCTATTTTACGAGCAGCTGTTTTGGTAGCTGACAGAAGATGGTCAACCCATGAGAAATTTGAAGATACAGTCATACCCAACACAGTAATAGAGTCTGAAAACTTAAGAACTGAGCCATTCATACTTACAACAGGAAATGAACGATCTTTTTTGGCGGACATCAGGCAACACTGAGTTTTGTTAGCATTAAATTTAACTAGATTATTGCTTCCCCATTCGAGAATACGTTGAATGTCTTTGTTATTTGAATTTGCCATTTCAGCTTTAATTTCTTGATTTGACATAGAAGGTGGATTATCACTATGAGTAGACTGAGATGAACTACAGTGAAGAGTGCTATCGTCAGCAAAGCAATGGATGGGGTTAGTTGTTGAAGAAATAAGGTCGTTTATGTACAGCAGAAAAAGTGTAGGCGCTATAACGGATCCCTGTGGTACGCCCGCGTTAATGCTAACTTCTTTGGAAAAAAAGCCATCAACTACGACACGTATTCGTCTTTTATCAAGGAAACTAGAAACCCAATTGATGAGCGTATCATTTAACCCAAACGAGGTGAGTTTGACAGCAGTTTTGAAAGTCGTTATTGTTTCGGCTCTGTGATGTGAGCAGCAATCTAAATGTGAAAATTGAGAGCAAAAACCTGCTAAAATACTCAATATAGCAGTAGAGATTCCAGTTACCCCGTGGTTCCAGTTACTTGGCTTGACCTTATAAGCTTTCGGAGACCATAATGTGTCTCGCCATCAGTCATATTAGAACTAAATTGAAATAAAAATATTCCATTTACTTATTTTTAATAACATTAAAATGGAGGTAGTTCAACAATCAAGAAATACAGACAATGTAAAATTTTGCTGTATTTATTGTTGATATGTCATCACCTTTATCAATTTCCCGCCCAATCTGTAATACCCATATGTACACCACTGGAAATAGCTGGGGTCACTAAATGAGATAAGTGGAGAATAGCTTTTTTTAAAGTAAGCGGACCAATTCAATCAATCTGGATCACTCTGTACTATGTAAGTGCTAATTGGCTGGGAAGCGTGCATGATGCAACAGTTCTTTGTGTCGAAGAATGGAGAACGGCTGAAGACCTCACCCTAACACAGTTATTTTAGGAGATTCCACGTATCTTTAAACGAGTGGCTAATCCCACCAACATATGGAAATGCTCTTGATTCAGCTCAAACTGCGTAGTAGGAGAATTATTTAAAACGCGCTAGGAATACTAAAAGAGAAATTTCCGTGTTTAAACCAATTACGAGTTAATCCGGTCTTTGCTGGTAATATTTATAAATGCTGTGCAATGTTATGCAATTTATCTAAAGTGAATAACCAGTTTGGTGAAATCGATCAAGCTGTGGAAGATAATGAAGTTGAATTTGATGATGCACCAGATCTCGAACAATTAATCAACCACTTTAGAATTACATAAATTTATAATACACTAATACAGTTAGGGTGTTTTCATTCTGTGCAATAAAGAACTAGTATTTTCCTTAAATAACTTGCTCGTTTTATTTGAAATATCATTCAATAAGAAACAATAATACAATATTAATACTACATATATTTTTACAAATTTAGAAAAGTAAGACGGTCATCATTATTATCCACGTATGGTTAAATGGGAGTAGATTGGGTAAATTCCGATCTGGGCAAATCTAACTCAGTTTCCAATTTAAAAATTTGCAATTGATTCTAGTATGCCTAGGCGAATCTTTCCCAATAATATCTAAGACTGTCTTGTCTATTTCTGACAATTTACCCATGCCTCCTGTGCCAGTTTTTTTGCATTATCGAATTTTAACAAAAACAGGAGATTTACAGAACACACAATATCTATTTTTTAGGTTACAATAAATATTCCGCTCTTGCGCGGGAAATGAAAAGGAAAGCTGGATTTCCATTACAGCATTTTGCTGTTTGTGTTGTTCGGTGGTCAAACCTCATTGGTTAATTTGAAATGTTTGCGGTGGACCAGAAAATAAATTGCGGCTCGCATCAGTTGAAATTTGTCGAACTTTTTGCGACAAAAAGAAAAAGAACGCAATCAGTTAGAAAGAATAAAGTATATTAGAGTACTTTCTTTGATTTTAAATTCATACTTAACCTAAATCACAGAAAACCGCATAATTTATTTTCTAGTTTAATTGATTCGTACACTACTAAAATGAATAATGAAAACGAATTATTAATTTTAAGCTATCTTTACTTTCGTCATAAAAATAGAAACAAAAAACGTAAGCACAGATTTTGAGTAAGACCCATTTTCTCTCGAAGGCTAATAAAGGAAATTACTTTGGATAAAACTGAAGATTTCTATCAATATTTTCGCATGTCTCCCACCCAATTTAACAACCTAGTCCAGCACTTGAGAAAATGTTTTTTGTGCGGGAGCCAATACCTGTACAAACTCAACTAGCTATAACAATAAGGTGGGTATGGCTGTTGACGTAATTAACCAAACATTAACGAACCACTTATTCAATAGATATTTAGCAACAGGTGATAGTATGGCATCACTTTCATGTGCCTACAGATGTGGAAAGTCAACTGTATCTAACATTATTAAGGAGTGCTTTGTAACGAATCTTTTACGTTCTTCGTTCATTTAGTTGTAAATGAAGGAAGTTTTAATTATTAATGAATTATAAGTATGTGGTAGGCAACTTAATTTGCATTTTGGTGTAACTTAAGTTGCATATTTTCTTAGGGGTTTATACTTCCATATTGTTTAATTAATTTTTTGCGCATATTTTTTCGCGCACCGCTATATCACCTGATATCGTAAGCGTCCTTTTGAGCATTACTTGATGAACGTTGTTTTGATTAGGAAGCCATATTTGGGTTTCCACCTAAATTTTAGGAAAAGTGCCATTGATTTAACGGTAAGATACATTGAACTCGTATTATATTAAAATCTGAAACATTTGATTTTTGCAGGCACTTTTACTTACTTTTACTTTTGGCATTTTTACCGCTTTTGGTATTTTCGATGCTTATGATTACAATTTTGCAAGTAATTTAGATCTAAATTTAGATCACATTTTTTATTTGAACCTTCGAGAGAATGCAATAAACACTGGATTATTCAAATTTCATGAAGATAAATTTGTAAGAAGTAAAATTCAACTTTGGTATGGTTTACAACGTACAGCATTGTTATTACGACATATAGTGCAAAGATTACATCACCTTTGGTTTACATTTCCGTATTCGTTTAGATACCAGAGGTTATCAAAAAGTTGTGTACAAAATTTTCGAACAGGTATTTATACCCATAATTTAGTAATTTAAGGCTATTACAACTAGTTTTTAAGATATATTTTATATAATTCTAAATTTAAATGTTTAATAAACATAGTTTGTATATCTGAAAATGTAAACTTTCACCATTAACGCTCATAATAAAATACTTATCTTTTTTGGGATTTTTTAATGGTGTGCTTTAAATTATACAATCTAAACGTTTCGATAACACTTACAGTTATCTTCGTCAGTAGTAATGTTGGTTAAAAATTGTTAAAGATGTAGTAAACAATTTTGTCAAATTTGAAAAATTAAAACATAAATATGTTTAATTTATCAAATTTGACAAAATTGTTTACTACATAAATTAAAATTAAATTAAAACATAAATATAATTAAAAATTATTAATTTTATTAAATACATAAATAAAAAGTTTACCTCGAGTAGGATTTGAACCTACGACCTGTACTTTGCTAGAGTACCGCGCTACCAACTGCGCCACCAAGGTTCAAGCCCCAATCGATGTAAATTTTGTCTTTATGTATGTAGAACTGATGTAAATTCTAAATATAATGAGATTACAATCAAATTGCTTACATTAATGGAATGCGAGCCTGCAATATCGCAATTCATAACAAAAACTTATAATAAAACATAAATATGTTTAATTTTTCAAATTTGACAAAATTGTTTACTACATCTTTAACAATTTTTAACCAACATTACTACTGACGAAGATAACTGTAAGTGTTATCGAAACGTTTAGATTGTATAATTTTAAGTACACCATTAAAAAATCCCAAAAAAGATAAGTATTTTATTATAGTTTGTATATCGTTTATTTTGACATTTTGGTGAATTTTTTTATTGCATCCTCGGTTTAGTTATTCCGAGCATAATTAAAAAAAATAACTTGGCGCCCGAGATAATTTTTATTATTGTTACATTGCAGTTACTATATTTGAAATAATTAAGCTGGAATTGTGGTAATTAAGTAAATAACAAAAAAGATTGAACCGGCCTACTTTAATCTACCGACTGAGGCAATGGCATTATCTTTTATTGAGTGTTTTGGATCTCTGGTTATTTTAACGATTTGTTTTGAGAACATTTACACCTGTTTATTTATTATTAAATTATTTACATCAATTATTTACACCAGGGTTTTTAAACCACTACATTACAGCTTAGAAACCATTTGGGAGAAACTGTGAGGCACTGTTTTCCCAGAACCATCCAAGGAAATGTGGAAAAACATTGCAAAAGGTTTTTATGAACGTTGGAACTTTCCAAATTGCATTGGAGCTTCAGATGGAAAGTATGTTGTTATAGAGGTAAGTATTATCTTTCTGTAGTAGTTATATAATATCAGTATATTTTAGTAGGCTCCACCACACTGTAGATATTGGTTCAGCTGGCTGGGCAAGTGATGGAGGCGTTTTTAAATCTTCAGTGATGGGAGAGAGACTTGAAGGAGGAACGTTGTGTTTCAGAACCAGGGAGTACTCCTTATGAAGGCCTTGTGCTACCGTATGTAATTGAAGCATTTCAATTGACAACATATTTGTTGAGACCTTTTCCACATAGAGGGATATTAAATTTAGAAACGAGAATTTTTAATTATTGTTTAAGTAGGGCTCGAAGAGTAATTGAAAATGCATTTGGCATTTTAGTTACAAAATGGAGAATTTTAAAACGGCCTATTAACACAACCTTAACCAATGCAGACAATATAGTGAAAGCAGCAGTGTGTTTAATTACCTAAAAAGAACAAAGGAACCCTTACCACGTAGTAAAAGAACATATCACACAATTAATCAAACAGACTCGCAAGATAAAAATGTTGGATTGTGGAGAATTGATTATCCCACAAATACTATGTATTCAATTGGAAATACAAGAAGCAATGCACACAGATTGTTAGCAAGCGACATTAGGCAACAATATATTGACTATTTTATAAATGAAGGTGCAGTTGACTGGCAGTGGGAAATGGCACAGAATAGTAAATTTTGAATGATTTATTATGTAATGTAATATGTCAAATGTATATTTAATAATAGTTTTACATCTCTTCTAGTACTTCTTGTAGTAATTTCATATAATGTAACTGCAGTGAAAATCTCTTTGATTGATCTAATTTGTGTAAATTTACTGCTAAATATTTGCAAAAATATTCTGTGTTATCGCCATTATTGGTAGCACCCATATTTTGATTTAACTTTTTTAGTAAGGCTGTTTCTATATCATCACAGTTGTTCCTTTTTTCTAAATATTAATATGATAAAATGTAAAAGTTACAGAAAAATCTCCAATAATATACTTTTAGAAGAGTTTTTTTCATTTATCATATTTCTGTTGTCTTTCCTTTCTTCATAATTTGACTCTGAGCCACTGGAAGACGGTGGTGGTGTGGAAGTTGTAAAAGTACAGAAAGTTCTAAAATTTCAACATCAAAATATAATGATAAAAGGCTTACTCACTTTCTTTTTTCCAAGGGATTATTTAGGAAAGATAATAAGTGATGATACTTATATGGTCTTTCTTTGGCTTGTCCTCCAGAATCACTAGCCACATATGTTGTTTGAATTTTTATGGCATGTACTCTAAAACAGTGACCATGTTACTTTGCATTTAATATTCCAGATATGTATACCTACCACCCAATATAGTTCCAATTTCTACCCACAAATCTTGGATTCTTCTTCGTGACCTCAAATGAATTGGTAATCTGTAGTCATACAAAGCAGGTCTCTTTCCTACTTCCTTAATTAACACTTCACCTATATCTAAGTCAACATTTTCACATGAACCGTCACCATGTTCGACTTTACTTTCTGGTGTGTATGTATCGGTAGAAACTTCCGTTTCTACCTGTGGCAGTTTTTCACAAACATGTCTTTCATTGGTGTGATAAAGTTTATTGCACATTTCACATAAATACATATTAATAGGCTTCCCTAAAATGATATATGACTTATTAATTTTATAATGATAAAATAATGAACAATATACCTGATTTTTTACTTCCATTCCTACACAGAATCAGTACTAATCGACCTAAAAACGTAAAATACACTATAAACATAAAAAGCAATCAAAACGTTAAGGTTAAAATCGCAATCAAAATTTTACATAGGTCGTGAAAAAAACGCACGTTGCTTTCTGTATGTGAAAACGTACCGACGCTGTAATGGAAGTCTAGCCTTACAGTCACCGGACAATTAAGTAACAATATCCATTATAATGGGTGAGCTTCAAAAAGAAAGCCAAATAAGTGCCTAGGTGACCTAGGATTAGTCGGTAGTATTTTTGCAAAACACTATTGTTACTATGGTAATACAAATTTACATAACAGGTACCCAATAAGATGCTTTCTATTTTTGTAATTTTAAGAATCAGTTTTAATTCAAATTACAACATCAAACACTCATCATTGCATATTTCTTTGATCTTGCCAAAGGGTATCTCTTGCGTATGTCAAGTCTGTCTCGACCGGCATTAAGCATATGCTTCGAGCAAGAGTTGCCAACTCTTTCCACTGCTTCACCTTGTCCTCTTTGCGAAATGTATCAGAGAATGCTCCAAAAAGAACCTCTTTATTTTCTTTAATTTTCATAAGCCATTGCATTTTCCGATCGAACACCACTTGTTTTGAAGACATTTTAACTATTAACTACTAAAATTAATTTCAAACCGAACTTGTCTAAACAAGTTGTATACATAGCAACTTTAACTACACTTGTAGAAATATTCTCTGTTGTTACAAGTCATTCTAAGAATACTATGTTACAGAAATTAACAAGAATTGTAGCTACAGGTAAATATTGAACAAGTTCTACACTTGTTACAACTGTAGGTTTTGTGTTACAGGCCCGTAAAGCACACTATTAGATATTTATAGAACATCTTTATCCTTAGTCCTCGTCAGTAAAATGTTTCACTTGACCCAGAACCTTAAAATACTCGGCACAAAGTGCTTCGTATTTCAATATGGCTCCTCGATAGTAATTTAATACTTTCCTGACTATTATATAAAATATCTATTAATTGTTTAATTTTCTGATTCCTTTTTTCGCTACAGGTTATTATGACTGAATTAAAAAATCCACAAAACAGTATAGTAGTGTGTGTCGAAGATGCTCCTGTATTAAGAATGTGTTTCACAGCTGATCATCAAGCTGTATGGGTATCAACTTCTGATTCAAATATTCGCTGTTGGAAACTACCAACTGAAAAGCATTTAAAGGAGGAAGCCAAATTATCCACTAATCCTATTGCTTTAATTCCTGGTGGTGCAGCAATTCGACAGGCTGTTGTTTTAAATGATAAACGACACATTATTACGAAAGATACTGACAATAATGTTGCTGTTTATGACGTACTTAAAGCTCAGAAAGTTGAAGATCTAGGACAAGTTGATTTTCAACAAGAAATTAAAAATCGTTTCAAAATTGTTTATGTACCAAATTGGTTTAATGTTGATTTAAAGACTGGGGTAATATCTATAGTTAAGCAAGTTTTTGTGTTGTAATTGTGTACTTGTAGATGTTAACGATTCATTTGGGACAAGATGAAGTTGACTGTTTTTCAGCTTGGGTTTCTGCACGTGATGCTGGTATTAAGGACGCACCTGAACCAGAGCAGAAAGTTAACTATGGCAAGCTTCTTCTTCAGGCTTTGCTAGAGCATTGGAGAGGAGTTGATACTGATCCAGAAAACAAATTATATTTTAGTGTTCCTCCACACACACCTTTAATTTTTAGGTACAAGTGTAAACGTTTTATACAAAATTTGATCAATTTTTCAATTATAGTGAAGTGGGTGGCCGAACATTATACAGAGTAATTGTTGGAGATGCAGCGGGTGATACTGAAACAACTTTATTGAATGAAACTGTGCCAAGCTGGGTTACCTCAAATGTTGAAGATAATTGTACTGGAAAGTTTATCAAAATTCAGTTCTATTTACAACCTCACTCAAGTGTACCCTCACATTTACTTAAACAAGATCGTTTAAAAAAGGTGATTATGAGTAACTCTTCTTGAACACGTTATATGAGCACTGTTCTCGTTATTTTCACAACTAATTTTTATTTCCATTTATTTTTAGCCTGATCGTTTAGTAGCCAATGATTTTATACAATGCCGGAAAGTAGCAGAACACATTCTTGACAAACTATTAGGTGAAGGAAATGCAGGATCGCCTGGTGGTGCTGGAGATGCAGACTCAAATACACCCACTAATGGCATGACAGCTGATCAAATTGAATTAATGTGCAATGATCAGGTCGGTTGAAAGTTACTAAGCAGCTAATGTTATTTAAGCATCTCGAAGTAATTTTTTTACGATTAAGAGATGACACTATCTACGATTAAACATGTTATCATTTTTTAATGTTATTATTAGTTTGATTTATAGGAGTTCAAATACAGGTAAGTAAGTCTAAAGGGAAAGTTATTGTAATCATACAAAAAATTCGAAATTGAACTGAAACCCAGGTACCTTGTGTTAAAAAAAGCGGTGTTTGAAAAGTGTTAAAAGTGTGTGTGTGTATGTTTGTGCGGGTGGGTGGATGGGAGCGTCCGTGCGTGTGTGTATGGGAGTTTTGGTGTTTGGATGTGTTCAGATGTGAGTGGGTGAGTGGGAAGGTGTGTGTGGACGTGCACGCGCGTGTTGTGTGTTTGTGTGTGCAAGTGTGAGTGAGTGAGTGAGTGAGTGAGTGAGTGAGTGAGTGAGTGAGTGAGTGAGTGAGTGAGTGAGTGAGTGAGTGAGTGAGTGAGTGAGTGAGTGAGTGAGTGAGTGAGTGAGTGAGTGGAGTGAGTGGTGAGTGAGTGAGTGAGTGAGTGAGTGAGTGAGTGAGTGGTGAGGTGAGGAGTGAGTGAGGAGTGAGTAGAGTGAGAGAGATGAGTAGAGTGGTGAGAGAGTGAGGAGAGTGAGGAGGAGTGAAGTGAGAGGGAGGAGGAGAGTGAGTGAGAGAGAGAGAGTGAGAGGTGGGAGAGTGAGCAGAGGTGAGTGAGGTGAGGAGTGTGAGGTGTAGAGTGGAGGTGAGGAGGTGAGGTGAGTGAGGTGTGATGGTGAGTGAGAGGTGAGAGTGGGTAGGGAGGAGGAGTGAGTGAGTGAGTGAGGAGGAGCGATGGAGTGCGTGTGTGTTTGAGTGTGTGTAACTGAGTGGGCGAGTGTTTGAGAGTGAGTGAGTGGGAATGTGTGAGTGGGTTGTAAGGCACTTAGACCTAGAAATTAGTTAATACAAGTTGGGTGCAACCCTAATTTACTCTAGCAATGGATTAGCTCAAATGTCGGGGACGTAGTGCTTTGAAGCTTGTCTGGCGATCTCTGCTATTTACTGATTAAGACTACTTTATAAACTTGCTACCTATTTTACACGGTCTTATAAGCAAAGTCAGAATGGTTTTCTATTTCCTATTTATTTCAACCTACCAACTAATAATAAAAGAATATATACAGAATTAACTAAATTAACTTAATACTTAGGAACGTGGAAAAGGAATCAACTAGGTATCACTATCGGGCGGCTATTCGGATGCGGTTAATTGAGAGGAATTTTATTAGTAATACAGATAATAGAATCAATAATTATTTTAATGAAAGGATGAAGAATGACTGTATGTGTCGGCAGCGGAAAATAACGGTTTTATACAAACTCACTAGTGGGCGTCGGTAGCTACCGGTATGACGGTATGGGGGGGTCCGTTGACAATAGGGATCTCTGTTATAGAAAAACCTTTCGACGGTTTCTACGTTTAATAGAGGGGATAAAATTAATTATTAATTTCTGGTCCGCACGATTAAAAAAATATTAATTCGTAAATAATTTAAGTTTTATACGTAAAGAATTTCAATGCGTTACAGGGTGGATGGTGTGTGCATGTGTGTGTGTGTGTGTGTGTGTGTGTTTGGATGATTGTGGTCGTGTGGATGTGTGTGGGTGTATGAGCGCGTGCGTGCGTATGTATATGTTTGTGATATATCTTTCGGACGCGACATCTCAATAACTTGATATACGATTGCAATCAAATTTCATATATGTATTTATGACCTAGACGTCTACAGCTCAGTTATTTTTGGTGGAGTACCTCTGCGGGGTAAGGGGTAAGACGGCTTAATGTGATTTACGGAAGAGAACTCAAAAAATTAAAAAGCTATTATATTCAAATTTGGCGTATATGTTTGGGGCATAAATGCCCTTGTAATTTTTGGTGGTGGTGGTAAGGTTTAAGAGATGTAAATGTGATTTTCTGTAGACCGCAATAACTTATTAACTTGATTTGCCATTGAATTCAAATTTTAGAAGTGCTCGAAATTTTAATGTCTAGACAATATGGTGGAAGTAGGTGGAGGGGTTACGGAGTAATAAAAATATTATTTACAAATGAGCCTAATCGAACCTTCGGTAAACAATGATAAAACGCAATAGATAAAACGAGTTGAATGTTATATGACTGAGCTCTTCCATGTTGTATGAAGTGTTGCAGAAATATTACTTATACATTATTTATTAATAAATAAATAATGTATAAATAATTAAATAAGAATATAAAAATTATCTATGCTTTGACATTAAATAACTGTACTGAAATCTGTAGCAAGATCGCTTTTACTGAGGCCGCTTCATAGAAAGGCAAGAAGATAAAGAGCAAATTAGATCGCAGATTCAAATCTGAAAAAATTTTATTTTAATTCAATCGTCTTTATTTAAGAAAATTCGATGATGGTTAAAATTTACATATACCGGGTGTCCAAAGCGTCACGCGACGCTGTTGATTTTTCATTAAAATCATTTATACAAAAGTTATATGGTTCCAATATGTGCACAACTTAAAAATATTTTAGCACCTACAGGGTGATTCGTAATAGGGGGAGGGTATCAACTTTTTTATTTTAAATGGAACATCTGTATATCATTACATTTTTGGATAGCCTAATGAATAAGCTTTTTATACATTTGTACATATAAAATGCAACGTTGCCAAGTTATTTAACAAAAATATATTTTTTTCCTGAATGTAAGGTTAGCAATAAAAATTAATTCTTGGTTTATTATCTAAGTTGAGACAAATTAGTTCAGGGATATAATTAAGCTACGAATAGACTTTGAAAAGATGTAAACGTGTTATTGATATATTGAATAGGGGAGAGAAGGCTCCGTGTGAAACTTTAGCGTGTTCAACGTGCATCAATTCTCTTATTTCAAATGGAACAACCTGTATATTTTGATATGGGCGAATAGTACTCTTAAAGACCTTAACTTTTATCTAAATACATTGATACCGCTAAAATTTATAGTTTTTAAAATATTTCCATTTTTTTAATTTTATTATAATTATTTTATAACGTAACGATTTAATAGAGTGCCATGATTTAAAAACATTAAAACAAAATTTTAATATGTTAATTAGGTGTATTTTAACTTGATTTCTTTCACAACTACTTTTTCACTACATTTGTATTTAGAAGAAAACTCGAATTAATTCAAATGATTTACATAATAGAAGCCAAGGTAATTGTTTACTTGCTTCTAGAATTTATTTACAAAAATTTCCCAATGCCTGTTGTCCAGATGAACGAGTTCTTGAAAATTTAAAATGTAGATTTGAGGAAACAGAATGGATTGCATATAAAAAGAACAATTGTCCAAAACCTATAAACAACGAGGAAACTCAACTAGTGGTGCTTCAAGCTATACAAGAAAACCCTCAAATAAATATTAGAAGAATTGCAGTGAACATGATTTACAGAAATCAATAATACACAATATAATTAATGAATATAAATACCATCCATACAAGATCCAACTCTAACAGGCATTGGATGAACATGATTTTGAAAATAGATTAAATTACTGTTGTTGGGGATTACAACTACATAATTTTTTTAATACAGGTATGGTGACAGATGAATCTACTTTGCATAACAATTATTTTGTAAATAGACAATTGTCATTATAACGTCATGGAAAATCCACATACAGATACAGAAACAATCAGCATCGATGGAATCTCTATGTTTGGGCTGGTATTATTGGCAACAGATTATTAGGACCCTATTTTTTGGAAAACAATTTAAATACAGTAAATTATTTAAATTTATTTCGAACTAACGTGCTACGATGGATTGAAGAGAACATCCCATTCGCTAATGAGGAAATATGGTTCCAACAAGATGGCGCTTCTGCACATTCGGCTCGTGATGTGACGGAGTTTTTAAGTCAGCAATTTCCTGATCATTGGATAGGTCATTATGAGCCTCTCAGGTGACCAGCTAGATTACCTGATCTGACTTTCATGGACTATTTTTTATGGGGCTACATTAAAAATGAAGTTTATAGAACATCGCCGACTACTGCAAAAAATATGAGGGAAAGAATTCAACAAGTGTTTCGTAATGTAACCCAACAAATGTTGCATAATGTACAACGTTCGTACAGACAACGATTGAATCACTGCATTGAGAAAAGAGGGGGCTTGATTGAACCTTATTTATAATTTTTTTAAGTGCACATTTGCATACGTTTGACTTACTTACTTTTTGTTCTTGTTAATTGTTTGTTTTTTATTTCAATATTACATTGTTTAGTTTATTGTTAAAAATATTTCATAAAGTTAATCATTACTATTACTAATCTGGTATTGTGACTTGAAATCATGGCACATTAAATCGTGACGTTATAAAATAATTATAGAAAAATTTAAAAAATGGAAATATTTTAAAAACTATCAATTTTAGCGGCATCAATGTATTTATATAAAAGTTAGGTCTTTAAGAGTACTATTCACGCATATCAAAATATACAGGGTGTTTTATTTGAAATAAGTTTACATCTTTTCAAAGCCTATACCTAGCTTAATTATATCCCTGAACTAATTTATCTCAACTTAGATAATAAACAGCGATGCCAAATGACCATAGGTATAAGTCGTGAAATTTTAGAAATAAAATCGTGAGAAATCGTGAAATGTCGGAATAATTAGAATTAGGTGTTGTCAATTTTCTTAACGCGTATCATACCTACCACATGATGTTATAAAACATTGTTGCTGTGTTTAATGTTTTATCTACCGTTAGGTTAAAGTAGGTAGACGTTAAAGAAAATAAATATTTATTAAAAAAAAAATAATTAACTGTATACATATAATGGAAATAAAACAAATAAAACCTACTCATTTTTATAAAATACATTCCAGATATTTATTAGTCGGAGTCTGAATCAGAATCAGATTTTACATTTTTGTAATAAGCTGGGCTGTTTAACTTTTTTAAAACATCAGCCTCTACTTTAAAATTGTGGCATTGTCCAAGACTCGAAACCATACTTTTAGTGTGTAATATTCCTTCCAATGTGTTCGTGTTAAGGCGGTTTCGTAACGTTGTTTTGTTTAAGTTTACCACTGAAAATATGCGTTCCACATTGGCACTAGAATGTGGTAATGATAATAAATTAAATACTAGAGAACATAAATTTTTAAATTTTGGTTCTCCACTTCCTAATTGAATTTTAGCAATATGCTGCCAAAACTTAATGACATCATTACTGTATTCTACTAGATCAGAGCCCATTCCAATATCGCCGAAATCAATGTTTTTTAACATTCTCCACTCGTTATCAATCACCTGAATGTCATCAATCAAATGAGAGAAATATTTGGAATATTTGCAATTGTTGAATTTTTTTTATTCGTAACATTTTTAGGGTCCATAAACTGAAATTGTTCAAATACTGAATTTTTTATAGGAAACCTAGACAGAATCTGATCTACACTCTCAATATAAAAACTTAAACATTTTACTTTAACTGTATCCAAAATATTTTTTGCCAAATTACTATTTTGAATTTTAGCTCCAAAGTACATTTCTTCAATTGGCAAAAAGTTGCGAGGTTGTTTGAAATCTATATCAAAAATTGTGTTATCCTTATTATTGATGATACTATGTTTAATGTAACAGTCCATTATAGTCTTTACCGCTGCTGTAATTTCTTTGTAAAGTACATGTATTTTAGGCTTTTCGCTTTGCATACTTAAATTTAGTTGGTTGAATATCGGTAATATATAGGCTAAAAATTCTAAATACAATCGTGTTTCTGGTTGATTTAAGAGCCTTAAAATATTAGTAGCGAAATAATATTTTGATTAGACTGATCAGTAAAGTACAATAATAATGCATTATACTGATTAAGCAGCCGTTTTACCACTGATTCTAATGACAACCATCGTGTTTGGGCTGGATGTAATATTCTTAGAGGAGAAACATTAGCAAACTGTTGAAATTCCTTCAATTCCCAGACTCTTTTTGGGCTGTTTGCAAAGTAATTGTAAACCTAAAAAATAGTCTATGAAGTTAAATATTACAGTATACATTACAAGTTAACAAACCTCTCGAGAAAATTGCTCTACTTCTTGTGGAAGCTTTTCACATGCATACGATGCACACAGATGGAAGCTGTGACAGATACATTTCATGATAAATATATTTGGAATTGCTTCTTTCATCCTGCTAGCAACTGACTTATAAGCTCCCATCATGACATTAGCACCATCAGAAGCAAATCCGATGCAATTAGAAATATAAGGAATTTCATATTTGGCGAAGAACGAAACTATATGGTCAAATATTACGGAGCCAGTTGCTTCTCCAACAGGTATTAATGTTAGAAAATAGTCTTTAATCTCGTATTCCTCATTAATTCTAACAGCAAGACATAATTGTTTTATATTTGTTCGATCTGTTGATTCGTCTGCTATGATACTAAATTTACTGATTCGCATTTTATCCACAATTCTTTGCAACTGTGTTGCTCAGTAACATTTGTTATTATTGATTTGATTTTCGTTCTTCCACAAGAAATATTTTAGCAATATCAGAGTCGCTAAAAATATTTTTAATAAAGCACGCAAATGGTCCATCACTTTAAATGCTAAATTATGTTCCGCGATGAAGCCAGCAATTTTATTTCAGCTTCTTTTATTTTAAGTTGCAAATCTTTTTCTTTTGAATCACGAAATAAATCTGCAACAGATCGTTGTCCCACTGTAGTAGCGGATGCTTTTATGTGTTTTTCTGTTGTGCCATGTTTTAGAACATCCGACTCTCCATGTGATACTTTGACGTCACAATGGCAAATATTACACCTTAAAATGTATATATTTACAATATTTATGTAAAATTGAAAACAAATTTTTCTTACCATCCAAATAAAGGACCCTTTTACTAGATTTCAACCATTTCAAATCTTTCTCCCACTCAGATTTATATTTTTGATTATAAATCACTTTTCTCTTTTTAAAGGATGTAGATGGTACGTTACCTTCGTCACTATCGTTACTAGACATGTTTTTAATTCACTTACTAAACTTTAACACCTAATTCAAGATTATATTGTAACTGAACTTTTTACCACAAATTAAAAGTAACACACTATACAGGTCGCTATACTACTACTAATAATATAAATTTAAACACGAACTGTGTATATATAAAAGATTGTTACTTAAATAAATATTATTTTAAGATTAATAGTCGTTCAGATTTGTTTTCTTTATTTTCTCATAAACATAAAAAGCAAAACAACTGAGGTTGTAGAAATTAAGAAATTGAAATTGTGCTGTCAGATGATTGCAGCACGGGAATTGATGTTTGTTTATAATTCAAAACTTTGAACCATTTTACAGCTCACAGCACTTTTTATTTTGGTCAATGGTCAAGTACCAGTATGTTTGATGGGATGAAATTAGAAACTAAATTTTTGTTTATTAAACTATACCTTATTTAATTTACGGATGCAGTATAAAATGTACGTGAATAATTATTATAGTACTCGATAAAATTTCACACAAAATAAAGTGTAAGTATCGATACATATCATTCAAATTTCAAAAATCGTAAGATTATGTAGTTAAATCGTTAGATCGTGAGATCTTCTGAAATCGTGAGATCTCACGATTTATCGTGAGGTTTGGCATCACTGATAATAAACCAAGAATTAATTTTTATTGCTAACCTTACATTCAGGGAAAAATACATCTTTGTTAAATAACTTGGCAACGTTGCATTTTATATGTACAAATGTATACATCGTTGAAAAGCTTATTCATTAGGCTATCCAATAATGTAATGCTATACAGGGTGTTCCATTTAATATAAAAAAGTTGATACCTCCCCTACTTTTACGAATCACCCTGTAGGTGCTAAAATATTTATAAGTTGCGCACGTATTGGAACCGTATAACTTTTGTATAAATGATTTTAATGAAAAATCAAAGCGAAGCCACAATCTTCCGTCGCGTGGCGCTTTAGACACCCGGTATAGGCAATTGCACCAAAAAACCGATGCACGTCATAAATTTATTTAGCTAGTTATTCATGCTATTTCGTATGTCTCAATGACTCAAAACAACATAGAAACAAACTAGAGCGTTGGGACTACTTACATAAATTAATGACGTGCAACTGAACTTGCATGAAATTTCCTATACGTTATGATTTAAATATAATAAATCTATAACTGTTTTCATATTTCATATTTTTCAGTTTCTTAGTAATTCACGCCCGTTTCATTAATTCAAGTGCGTGAAGGTTTTCAGAGTCTGCTGACTCAATTTTTTTTAATGATTATTCAATCAGAAGAGTTATGCGAGGGGGAGTTACTAATTAGAGGTTATACTGATGAGAAAACACATGATAACCACTACTGTTTCGTAGCAATAAATGATGGTGGCCAATTTAATAAAATGGCGTATCTGGTGTTGTTTGTAATAGGCTTGGTCTGTTTTGGGATTGACAGCTTCTACATTGTTCATTAATTGTAAAACAAGAATGTGTTGATTTCTTATTTGTTATAGAATAGCTGACTTTTTACACTTTATCGTAATCTTTTATTATCATTGCCATGCTCTCACTTACTAATTTTAATAATCTTTCATACTTTTATTGATCGTCTGAATGGTTTTAATATTCTGTAGTAGGAAAATGTGGGGTTTAGGCACTGAACAGTACAAACTCAGATATGTACACACACACACACACACACACACACACACACACACACACACACACACACACACACACACACACATATATATATATATATATATATATATATATATATATATATTATATATATATATGCAAGACCTGGACAACATTCTGAATCATGTCACTGAAAATCACATCAACTGTAAAAGGCATTACTTGATGGATTACTTGATGGATGGAGTTCTAGTAAGACCATCCTTTGGCCAGGCATGTAGTTTCTGTTATAATGGCACTGTTCCTTTACCAACTAAACCAATGAGATTGTCATCAAACTGTGCTTTGTTCAAGCGAGTGCAAGTGATTTTAGACGATGCATCAAAACACACAACACCATCGGTGTTCAACAAGACGACAAATGCAAGTGAATCGTTCAGCTCTCTTACGAACAAGTGTCTACAAGGAAAGAGACGAAATGTTGAACAAAGAGGAGCCATCGTTCGAAAATCCAGAGAGGCCCTTCTAAACCACGAGCTTGGCGACCATTGGTAAGTTTCAACCTTCAAACTGGCATTCAAAAAAGTCTAACAAAAGTGTGGAAGAAATCTCACCAATCTGCGGCCAAAGTGAAGGTAAAACCATCCAAGCTGAAGAAGAAGAAAGTGAGCAAGTGATCACTAAGTGATGAAAATTACGGTGACAATGCAAATCGAGTTGATGTGAGTAACGAGTTGTTACGTAAAAAGTTCGACGCATACTTGTTAGTGAAGTCAGTAGCTGACGAATAAGAACAATGGAATGTGCACTTGGAAACTCGAGGTCAATTCGATAATTTGGGGTATATGGAGCGCAGTAACATGATGATTACTGCAAGTATGGTTCACGAGATTGCCACAATGAGAGATTCACCGTCCAATGTGGAACAGATAGCCAACATCATAGTGCCAAATAACTTTTCAAATCTTGGGACGGCTTGGGGCAAATGAAGTGAGCCAAAGACTATCCGTCTGTACGAGACATTGAACGTCGTTAAAGTGGAACAGCTTGGATTGTTTGTAAGTTTGTAATGTGAATTATTGGGTGCTAGTCCAGATTCTTTGGTTGGTGACGATGGAATAGTTGAAGTGAAGTGTCCATATATAGAAAGACATGGAGATCATAGAAAGAATGATAAGTTCTTGGAAGAAGTTACCGTCGACGGCAGAAAGTGTATTCGTCTGACAAGAAGCCACAAATATTACACTCAAGTAGTAAAGCAACTTCAATGTGACTGAACGTGACTGGTGTGATTTCGTGGTTTGGACACATGTGCCATTGAATCAACGCCAAATCCCAATAAATCCAATTGGAAGGTTCTGGCGAGAGAGAGTCTTCAGAAAGGACACCGAAACAAGTGGAATGTGACGAATACCAAGTTCTTCGATTTGTGTACGAAGATATTTTGCCAGAGATTGTGGACTCAAGATACGACAGAAACATGGAATATCGTCAGTCTGAATAGAATATCGTTTGAATGCCATAAGAGCTACAGAAGCTAAGAAGGTAAAGAGCATGCAGGTTGACGGTGCAATTCCCGGCACATCAAATTCGACAATTGATGACCCGATTGAGTAGTTGAAAGTGAAGTGAGTGACGAAAGTCATAGTGAAGTGTAAGTGAAGTTCGCGTGGTGGGTGGGCGAGACTAGTTAGCACTACGCTAGTTGTTACTTTTACTCAAAGTTACACACATTTACATCACCAGCAAAATGTATATTACTTGAGATGATTGCCTTGTTTCCTTCAACAACACTCCGCATCTAAAAATAGCTTAGCACGTAGAATGCAGAGTTATTATAGGCGCCCATTTAAGGGTATTTTCAACAAACAAGCTTCAGGCGTCATCTTTGTAAATTTTCAAATAAAGGTGGTGGGGAAAGGTTATATCTTTATTTTGAAAAACGTTCGTAACTCCGGTTTGACTTAACCGAATTGAGGGAACTTGATCTCGTTTAGAAGAGCTTTCTATACTTCAACCTTTGTATAAATTATTGTATATATATATATATATATATATATATATATATATATATATATATATATATATATATATATTATTTTACTAACCTCGCTAGAGGCGTCTTGTAAAACTCACAACGATATATCCTTTTTACATGGTTACGTAGAGCCAAAAGTACCTGTTTGGCAAAACCGCAAATGCATATCTCATTTTAAAAACACAAAGTGTCATAAATAAATACAATTTAATAATTAGGTCAAATGTTGACGTCAATGAAATATGAGAAAAATAATAAGGCAGTTTATATACAGAAGATATATGATACTATAATATAATATGTAAATTTATAACCTGCATTCTTAAACTGACAAATATATCCCGCATAGGTCGTAGGCCAAGAAGTCAGTTTGCAACGCTAAATGAATCGGTCAATAATAAGAAAAATATTAATAGTCAAAATTAATTTACTAAATAGTCAATTGGAAATTGTTCAGGTCGAAAATGAAATTGCAAAAATTTTTAAGTGATTTAATATAAACTGATTGATGAATAGGATTGTCACGTAAATTACGAATTTAAAACACTGTAAAATAATTCAATAAATAATATGTACACCAGGTTATATTTTATATCTAAACAATAATTTAATATAATATTTGCGTACCTTATACATATAACGTTATCTTTTAATGAATATATCTTGTCATTCAATATTCGATAATTAATTTTGAAAACTTCTAAATAAAAGCAGATCAAAATATTAAAGCTACTTCTGTAATTGTCGAATATTGAATGACAAGATATTTTATTCATTAATAAATAGGAACCTAACGTTATATGTATACAATACGCAGAAAATATTCATTACCGTATTATAACTTTTGTTTTGATATTTTAGTTTACGAGTGTTCAAAAGTTGTTAATGACCTATAAATTTATTTGAGTTAATTGTTTACGTGTTAAACTGTATATGAGTTTACCAGTAAGCACAATACTTTCCACAATCATATTAATTAACATCATTAAGACAATTAATAACAGTTTTTGTTCGAGACATATTTTCAATTACTATTTATATAAGTGTAAGGTGTTTGACTTATTAATCATCCATTTTACTTATTATTTCACCACGATCTCTGTTAGCTTTTAATACATTATAATACAGATATCTTTACGTTAACTAATTATTTGAACGTGCTTAAATGAGTTTTTCATAATCTTAAATCTAACTCTTACTTAAAATTGTCCATTAATCCTTTCTTTTCTTCTTCTTTATTCGTACATCCAATATTTGTAATCCTTAAATTTGCTGAAGCACATTAACAAATGCTCAAAACTTATTCCTTTTATGCACCGAATTGTTCACTAGAGGTTATTACTACCCAAACACATATAATAACGATAAACATATGGTTGCTCTTCAAAATTTCTTAACAACTTTTAAAACAATTTAGTCCTTTATACAAATAAACTTTCAATGTCATATAACGTTACTTAAACTTTGGCTTAATATACAATGAACCTTCGTTCACTTAACAGGTGGTCTCAAATACTTTAGCTGAATCTCGTTACAACGCGCCGCATAATACTTTAACATAACATCTGTATCTTTATTCAAATCTGCTTCGCACTATTATTTTCTTGAAGATAAACAAACTAATTTTATCTTCAACTTCAATTTTAATTATGGTATTGTTTATGAATGTCTTTTCAATTTATCCCCGGTTCGGGTAACGCAGTTAATTAAACAATTACTGCCTCATTAAAATTCACAAACATACTCCAACATCATCCCATTCTAAACCACACTAACTCGCACGCGCTTCCGCCAACCTTCACCACAAGCACAGCCAAAACCGAAAGCTTAACTGCCTACCTCTAACTTCAACTAACTAACTAACGTCAATCTCTGACTTCCTATTTATAACTTCAGTCATCCATCTTTAAACATGTCTTCCTTCCGCGTTATATTCTCCAATAATATTCATTCAAAATGTTGTCGCAACTGCTTCCCTCTATACAAGCACGCGTGTAATTACAATACATCGCCATATTTGTTTTCACTTACAAATTTTTCAATTACTTCAGAAGAAATCATTTTCGTCATTACATTCATTCAATAGCCCCTCTGGACCATTACGCAACTTTTAACCGTTATCTCCAACCTGCGCTCGATCTCGTTCCGCAACATTTGCAAAAATCAGTACCGTCTAATGTCTCAAATTCCATATACACACATTTATTCTCAACACAATTGCACAACATTACAAAACTTTCTGAAATTAATACTTAAACATACCCAATCTTTCTCTACATATTTTCTAAAACATTCCACACTTATTCTTCACATTTTCTAATCAAGATTACCCATTTATCTTCAAACATTCCTTTCTTTATCATCAGCAAAACAGAAGCAATCCAGTGGAAAGCATTATCGTCCCATAGACAAATTTCTCTTCACATTTACATTCATCAAAATCTAATTATTCCAACACTAAAGTCTTTATAACATTCAAATACACGTATCTACATACATAATTATATTTCTCGTAAATTTCCAGTGGCGTATCATACACCCACATACTTTATGCACACACAAAAAAAATTTCTTTTTTTTCGTTCAAACTCAATACACTCGTGCTCAAAACACATAATACACGTCATTATAACATCCTATATATAGGGTGCGTCAACGCAACCTGACATAAGAAAATAAAACAAAGGGTCAAGGGTTGACCAATAACCTACCCGGCAAGCGGTGCCGCATCGGGTACCATATTACGTTTCGCCACGTGTTTAGTAAAGGTGGAAAATGCCCTATCATCTTAGCGATGACTAAAAGTCGTACTAATACTAACGCCGGTCATTTAAACAGTTTTCAATGCATTACTCATTCTTGTGAGATTGGCAATTGTGATATCGTAAATAATTAAATGCTAACTTTTTGCAAGAGAATGACATACTTTTCTGAAGTATACACCACAGTATTGATTTGCTTGTTTATATTTTACATTTACAAAGTACCCACTTGCGCTTGAATATAGTAATCCTTTAATTTGTTCCATTAGGTAGTTGACTCGCACGGTCTCGATTGCCTTTTTTATATTAAAGGCATGTCGGTTGTATTAAATTTCGATATAAGTTTATTGTACACGACTTTGTTATGGTAGGAAACTTGAATTAAACTAAAAAAAGACAATTCTCTGCTTTTGATTTTATTAAAACGAAAATCACGAACAGGTTACAATTATTATGTGTAACAAAGAACGTATAATAAAATTGTTTAAGTTTTAACTCGTCCATATATATTAAACTTCAGAGTAAAACTGACATAATTTTGATTTCTTATACTCAACAGTAAGTAATATTAACCGTCAAACAGTGATATTTTACCTAAAAAGTACGTAGCGTTTAAACTTCGAGCGATTCGTCACGATTTATTCGAATATTGGACTATGTGGGAAAATATATTGTTCCTACCCCAACATGTGCAAAACAAAAATTCCAGATTTTCCTTTCTATTCTACCCTTAGTAGTATTCTTAAAACTGACTTAAAAAATGTTATTGCTTATTGAATTAATATTCTTTTAATTATCTTCTACTAACAACTTCCATTTCATGTTGATATTAAAACAATGAAATTGTTTCTGACCGCTACCTACATACTTTTTCTTAAAATTAATAGTTTCAATTCGTCATGGTACATCCTGTATAGAAAGAGTTATGTGGAATAGCAGAGCTATTAGGCAATAACGTTCGCCATACACTGAACTTCGCCCTTTTAAATTATGTGTTATTATGTTTAATCCTACTTTATCAATATCTTCACATTATTAAGGCTCTACAGTACATCTGATAGAATTTTATTTTGCGCCTATCTTTACGCAATAAATCGTACACTGCTCAGGTAGATTTTTATTTACCTGGCGTCTAGGGTATGAATACTTTCTTTAGTACAAAGTAAATCGGATTATACACTAACTAAACAAGTATAGAAAATGTTGTTCTAGTAACAAGTTGTAGACAAACGTAAATTTGCAAATGTATAAATTTATATCCGTACATATAGGTAAATATATAAATAGAGTAAATGTGTAATTCTCAAGTTTTCATAGAATAGCACAAATACTGCTTGAAATCCATTAATTAGATCTAATAAGTTTGATACCGCTGTATTATCATGTATATTCTAAATTCGAAAATCTTCCGTCAATCTTTGAACGACTTCTGTCATCTTCACCTACATACCGTTCGACTATTATTGTTTGCATACTTGTACATCCTGTCTTACGCTAATAACAATAAGATTTGAGCAAGTCTAGCTGTTATGAATCATAAAACTTGTTTGTTAGGTAAACAACTACATTAACCTTGATTGCTAATAACCAATAAGTATAAATAAATACAAACCCCTTGCGACACACTATTGTGCATAGTTTAGTCAGTGTTGATACTTCCATTAGTTTTTGTGCTAAACATAGTTCATTTTGTAACTTCTTTTGACTTCATATAATTAGAAAATGGGGCTGCATAGCCAAAAACATTTACTTCTTCCGCCCGTAGAGAAAACAAAAAGAGGTTTTTGAAACAAATTAGTTGATCTCGATTTATAAGGTAAACAAGTATTAATTTAATAAGTTTGAAAAAAATTAGCACTTGCTAAGGCACTTATCACTTTTTTACGTCAAACTGGGACACTAGACGACATCTTGATTTTGACGTCATAGACCGCCCACGTGGGAGACCGTTTTTCAACCTTATTTTACTGCTCACGTGTAGGACGTATTTTTTCACTATTTTTACATCCCGTGTGAGACCGTATTTTCACCCTTTTCTTTTCGAGGCCTTTTCAACCCTAATTATTTTACTCGCTTACGTATAGGACGTGTATTTTCACCCCTATTTTTTTACACACCCACGTGTAGGACGTGTTTTTTGACTCTATTTTATGACGGCTCACTTATAGGACGCGTATTTTCTACCCTATGGGCCAACCCTAATTAGAGCCTTTCTGTACTTGCGCACGTGAGGGGCAGATGTAGGCATTGGGGCTGGGGCTGGTCTTGGGACAAGTCTTAGGGTTGGACCTGGAGCTGGACTTGGACTTGGGGTTGATCTTAGGGTTATTTTTGATGGTATTAAGGTCCTTCTGGCTATATTAAGAACAATGCCCCTGGAGGTTGCACACGCATACAATGTTGGAAATTGCATAATTAATAAGATATTATTATCGATCCTATTGCTTTAAAATAGTCAAATGCTATCGGATGATCTTTTACCTATACGAGAAAACGTTTCTAATAAGGAGGTAAGACAGCAGCTGTGTTAAGGATTGATCTTGCGTGGGAGAATTTGAATGACAGTAAAATTTAATTATAGAACACTTATTTTTATTGTAAATGCCATAATTAAAAAATCCTCAGTGAGTTATAAAAAAAAATTACTGACATTCGGGTCTAATGAAACAAATTTTTATTAAGTTAATTAATTACATAACAGCAATATTGTCTTCTAAAACGAATATTAAAACATAGTTTACCTGCATTGAATTATGTTTAATATCCATCCGACTGTTAAAATGTTGTACGCCTTAATATTTTTTAAAGAAACTTAATGCTTAGATGTGTTTTATAACTGTAATTAAAAATCTGTAAATAAATAAAGGGTTAACACCACACTTACCAGCTCTGTACTTAAAGAACGTTTTTGAGGCACTGCTTCACGAGTGATAGTCACTGCTTTTGTGTTGCTTGTGTAATTAAACTTTCTAGGTTGTGTAAAAACTACCTATTGATTTCCCCCATAATTAGAGTGTAAATATACAAACAACCTTATTATCTTTATCACACTTTCTGCAACTCGTATTTACCTTTCTCTTAAAATAAATCGGTTTGAAAAATATTCATATTGTACATATGGACACACAAATTGTTTGATAAAAAAAACATATTAAGAGTTTGGAAAGTTACATGTTTTAAATTCCACAACAATATGTAGTAAGAAATCACTGTTCATGTTTACTTTAGCTAATTACCGTATAATTATATAACTCTGTTAAATTTAATAGTCTAAAATTGATTACCAATATAAATGGTTAACATAATTTCTTTTTAAAAAACACTAAATCATAAATTTTATAACACGATTTTTAAAAACACATGCTGAATTAAAAGAAAAACAATGTTATTTGTTATTACAGCTCTTAATTAAAACAATTAAAGTACTAAAAATCTCTTTTATTTATCAGAATAGAATGGTTGGGTAACAGGCGTTAAACAATAATATTATCTCATCATTTACAATTAAACATGTACTAAAATAGTTTTTTACAAAATCAAACATAGGTAAATTATGTAATCTAAAATATAGAAACATTAAGGTATAAAGTCTGCATACATCCGAATGGTAGTCTTGTAGTATTGTTTTATTGTATACGAAGCATCTGGAATTCTTCTCTAGGAAACGTAAATGATATCCTTGCGGTGGTCGTCCAAAGGAATCAAAATACTCTCCATTATCATTCTCGTCAATGTAGATAGCGGTCCAATGCTGCCCTGGTTTGTTTGCAGGATCCGTGTTTACGATAATTGCACACGGTCGAGGTGCGTGTCTCGGTAGTTGATTAGAAGCACATACACACATTCTTCTTGTGGCTTGGGATCGATTTCAAGCATCTCAACACTTGTACCGCATACATCTTTGGAATTGGTATGCGTCCAGTCTTGCAGTAGTAATGCGTTTTCCAGTGCACATAGGCTCAGTGATGTTATGGTTTAGGCAGCTATATGCTTTTGCTTCCTTTTTCAACTGTTTAATCGACGGACAACAAGTCTCCTCCAGGTTTACTATTGGTTTGTTAAGAAACCTTAAAAACTGTTGTTTTTCACGGCCCTTAACGTGAATTTTGTTAAATGGGCGCAACACTCATCAGCTCCTCACGGAAATTGTTGTAATGTACATTATCCCACCACCATTTCAGCCCATGGTAATTATCCTCCATAAATTTTATCTGTCGTGACATGGATCCTGATATAAAGTAGCCTCGAGGTGGTTTATTAGCATCAACGATAAACGGCCGTGATCTGTAACGACGGCAATTTCTTTCGGTATGAATTCGTTGTAAACACCACTAAACCCTTGTACGTCCAAGTATGCGTCCATCTTCTATCGGCTGCTGGTGTACACTGAAGCCTGCAGGTTAGAACTACCACTTTTAACAGCTAAAATCCACAACGACATTCCGATGTTTATCGATCTCGATCACGTTATCGAATTCTGCATACACCAAACAGTTAACGGTTACGGTGAGCGCTTCTTCAAACCCGACTTCCAGCCGAAGGGAGCCGTTTCTAACTAAATTCCAGTGCGTGCTAGCGTTTGCAGACAAGTCAGGTGTTAGGTCAAAGGCCATTAAACAGTAGCCGTTGGGGTAATCACTTCTCGATATATCGTTACCTTCATTCAAAAAATGAATACCCGTACCAGAGAATAAGGTGTGGTACGCTCTTACATATAAACCATTAGCTGTAAAGTCTGGTTGTAAGGCCTTCGAAGGAATTTGTTGCCCGTCAATATATAACGACATGTAGTTAATATTGCAGTGATGAAAATTGAACGGATTTGAGGGGTAGTCACCGTTGAATGCTTTATTTGCTACAAAGCCTACGATGCATCGTTTAGGTAACTGACCCAGGAAAACATTATCCAATGATTTTCGCTGTATGCCTGCAGGTATAGTTAACACTTTTACGTCGGTCCTTGTAACAGCGTATTTTGTTTCTAAAGCTTTAGCGTGCGCAATTAGAATAGTTGGATTGATTCGCATACGTCTCACCAGTAAACTAGCGTGTATAATTCGCGTCTTGTAATTTGAAGCTAGTGCCGCCATTAGGCTAAAGGTGTCTCTTGATCGTACAAATTTAGCCTTTAACTCAACACACGTTCTAAGCGCTTCTTTACCAATAGCCTTTGCGCCAGACTTAAATAACGGTATTATGCTTCTAAGTATACCACCTAACCACCTCTGTAAATAGAGCCGATACCGTTACCGGCCTGATTTATGTAATATTGCTGATAAGGGCAAACCATTATTGTACTTTCTTAAAGTGTAGCTTCAGGCACGACGTTCCAAACTCAAATGGCATTGCTGCACCCGTATCTGTTTTTATATTAATCTCGATGTTTTCAAATTCGTGTCATCACCGGTATGTAGTGTGCAGGCGAAAAACCACATCTTTATACCCCGTAAGCATAGTTTTCTGAAGTAATATTTATTATACGCATAAGCGGAGATAAAACATCACCCACAATTTGCGGTTCAACGATGTCGCAATAAACAAACATCTGAGTTGGTAATCCTATCCATATACTAGCGGTGAGGGTATTGGTTCCATGCTATGTTCATGACGGTCGATAACCCAATTGTAGGCTAGACGTTGTGAGAATCCGAATAGCAGAACTGAGTTTTAATTTAGTAGTGACGCTTAGTTAGATTATGATATTCGATTGTTAGCAGTTTACTTATTAGTACATGGTTATTTAGCTCGCTGATAATTTATTCTATGCTGGCGTAATTTCCCGAAGCGAATCGTATTACGTACCAGCCATCTTCAATATAAATGATCTTCTCGTTGTCGAGTTGAAAATATTCTGCGGCCTTTTTTAATATCGTTTCTAACACGTTCTCGCCAGGTGGCTCTGTTCTATAATAAATTAAATTATCTGTTGCATTTACAGCGGCAAAAGAACATGGGTACTGAATTTCCGATATCCCTACAACCTACGAGCCCGTTAATCGTATTCGTTTTAGAAGTTGCGTAATAAAACTTGACGTCATATTACCTGGAAAATACGTCATAGAGTTATTACTCAATAAAGTAAGATAAAACTCCATTTTTATATATCTCTCAACTGCGAAGCTACACCACTATTAAATTTGTCACTGTATCCACGCCACTTGACCAGGTATTGTTTATTTCGCCCACGGCCCTTCTCTGCTAGAATCTTATCGACTTTGAATAGAATATCTTTATCAACCGTAACAACTTGCAATTCTTCTTCGTAAAAGGTGCCCTCAACAGGATCGTTATTAAGATCGATTATTCATAAACTGGTGGTCTTCTTTTATCACTGCTAATTGTAAAAACTTCCTCGCTCCAATTCGTTTCATATCCCTTCTCAAAGGTGTACTTAGTTCTGGCGATTCTGACATGCTCACCGACTTTATATTTAGGATGGCGTACTGGACCTAAACCTTTCGCGTACAGGTTATTCCACACTTCAAAATGTTTTTATCGTTTACAGCCGAGGGCCATCTTTATACTTGAATGAGGACTATTGTTGTAGGCAGTCGCAAGTCTTTCGAGTACATCAATATATCTGTAGGAATTTTTGTAAGTGAAATAACGCCACATTTTTGTTTTCAATGTTTTATTAAATCTTTCAACTACAGATGCTTTTACATCAGGGTTATTTGTTACATAGAAATTGATATTTTGTTTCTTGAAAAAGTTTTGCACGCTGCTCGCCACAAACTTTTTGCCTTTATCCGTCTGTAGATTTGCCGGGGTATTGTCGCAATCGTTAAGAATATCCGCGAATGCTTCATTTACAGATGAGGCTGTCTTCGTTTTAAGTGCTCTCGCCCATGCCCTCTTGCTAAATACGTCAATTACCGTTAGTATGTAGTTATATCCGCTATTGTGTTTACTTAAAGTTCGCATATCACAAAGATCCGCTTGCACCAATTCGTAAAGGTTACTCACAATATATTTATTTCGTGGAAACTTTTTTCTGACTGGTTTATGTACCGTATAAGCTTCCTGTACCTGTAGCCAGTTTTTTATTTCACCAAATCTACCCTTTACAGCATTAATTAAAGGTGTTATACCAGCGAACCCTGCAGGGTGAGAGGGATCATAGTATACAGCATCAATGTTATGGCCGCCACGAATCCCAATCTAGTGAAAGTCCTCTTCTTCTTCTTTGAGAGATTCTTCTCGGTGTTTCCCGCGTTTCACTATCAGCATCGTAATTCTCACCTGTAGTTGTGAGGGTCCGTTCCACGCTGGGTGATACAGAAACATCATACCTTTGCGTATTTCCGATAAACTCGTGGTATATTTATCTCTTTAATGTACGTCGCAAACTGACGCCAACCGCGCGGGTTTGTGGTTTTTCGTTTTCTTAACGTCTCGTGAACCAGATCGATAATGTTGGAATGTGGTATGATCTCGCCTTTTATTGTGACAGTGCCCCTTTTGTTCCAAAAAACATCGCTGCTCGTATTCAGTATACGTAACAAATTCGCGCTTTTTCTCTTATATGAAGGCGGAAGGGTTGATACTATCTCGTCGTCTGTCAGACCTTTGCGTTGCGGTAAATCTCTAATATCATCAGCAACAGCGTCACCGCTAATTGTTATACTGGTGGGCTGACGTAACTGATTGGAAAAGTGTAGATACCTTTAAAGAACTTGGTTGTACTGCTGCCATTTGTCATGGTCGGTCATTTTAGTTTTTAAAGCTTTATCCATATCGTTGCCCCGCTGCGTTAAAATGTTGTTTTGTGTAACATCTGGTGCTTGTAAGCGCTGTATAAAGTCCATCGGTAGAATAATCATCTTCAGAATGTGGTCCATGGTTATTGAAACAGATTACCCAGAATTCCTCCGAGTAATGGTCCTAACAGGAGTGGTAGAAACGCACCACCTTTCTGTACAAGAAACTGTTTCTGCTTTTTTATAGATTCGCCTTTTTGTGCCAAGCGTCGTAAAGTGTGCTTATGTTGAGAGAGTCGCTGCTTCTGATCAGCTGACAGAGGTACACGACCTTTTAAAATGTTATGTGCACACTCGCAAATACACTACTTGCTTACTATCCAAACATTTCAATAAAACGTCACATTGACTTTTACTTAATCTGGCTAATGCGCGTAGGATATCAGTGTTCTCGCTTAAAACGTCACTCATCATATATGATGTAATCTTTATGACTGTGAGACTTAAACCCATTTTTCGCTATATATACCTGGCAGATACCTTGAGGCCCGAATATGTTTGTTCTATAACGTAGCTCATCCGGTGTATTCTGTTTTAAATCGAACAATAAATATCCGTGCGGACTTGAAGTAACATCTTGGTACGCGGCTTCTAAAAATTTTGGGTTGTCCGCCGAAATCTGTCTTTCTAAATGCTGTATCTGAGCTCTGTCATGTGGGTTCTTAAACAAAATTATGTAATGTGCGTTGAGAGAAATATCCCGCTATCCACGTCCTTGATGAAATATGTTCTGCGTTAAGAAAAACACACTTAGATTTCGATTTGTAGAAATATATACCACAGAGCCGTTAGTATCGCGCATTAGATCGTCAATTATTATTAAGACAGGTTTTTCCCCGCCAAACTGTTCCATATCAGGTAAACCCTTTCGAAACTCCACATCTTTGAATGAAGGCTGCCACTCACTGCAAAACCAGATAATTTTTTCAAAACCTGTATCGCAGGCGGTTTCGATATTTTTTTAGAAAATCAACGATAAAATACGATTTCCCACCTCCCTTACGGACCTGCAACTATCGCCGAAAAGGGGAGCTCAAACTGACCTTCCATCTTGAATCGCTAAACGATACTAACAGATACTCCACCAGCAGCTTCGTTTAAATAGACTAAATAAAAATCTTTTCAATCAGAACACGTGCAATTGCCTAACCTCCAGGCACTGTTCTAATATAAGAAGGACTAGTCAAAAATAACCCTAAGACCAACCCAAGTCCAAGCCCAGCTCAGGTCACGGAAAACAAATCTAAAATATTTCTGCAAAGGCAGAAACTGGAATGTAAATTCATCACATATTAAAAAGCTCCCCAATTTTAAGAATTTCAGAGTGCACCTGTTGAAATAATCATTTGCTGCATATGTAGAAATAATAGTGTTGAAATTATAACCTGTGAATAAATTAGTGGTGGAAAAGAATAAGTTTTTCACGTGGTTCTTATCAAACTAGGCAAGCAATTTCTTATAATAATAGTGCTTTTGTTGACATTGTGTTCAGCAGTTTTATATGGAGAATTCGGCAGATTCACTAAAGAATATGAAAAGAATGTAAGAAAGACTATTCACAAAATTTCAAAAAGAAGATAGTGATTACGGTGCTGTCATAGACAATGTAAAAGATAAAACTGAATTCAATGTGGCTAAAATAAATTTTTAATCAAATTTAAAAACATTAATCGGGAAGAAATATTTAATAATACGACAGGTCAACATTCAAATCCTACCTGGCAAGAAGAAAGGGCTAATAAAATAACTGACTAGTAACTTTGGAACAATTTGCAAAATGAGACAAAATACTAATACCAAAGTAGTCTTTGCTAATACTAAAAATCTAGTAAAAGCCTTACTAAACAAATTACCAATCAAATCTAAAGCATTGGAACATGGCATTAGAAATGAAGTTCATATGAAGGATATGTTTGTCAAGATGACCAATCTAGACGTTATAGAATCGGGAATTTTTGTAGATGCGGAATATCCTTTCATGGGCGCATGTCCTGACGGACTTATAGACGATACAATTCTTGAAGTCAAATGTCCGTATTCCGCAAAAAACTATAAAATAAAAGAAGCCATAAAAAATAAAGTAATTACATATTGTGAAAAAGTTCAGGCGGACAATGGCATTAAAATTGAATTAAAACGAAATCACAACTACATTATCAGATTCACAAATGAAAAAAACGATATTATTTTTTGTATTTATACAAATGTATATGCATGTAGAAAAATTTAATGATCATAATTTTTGGCAAAAATATGCAGGAACAGTAATTTTATTTATTACCATTATTAAATTATTGATTCAAGACAGAGGAATGCCCATTATTTAAATATAAAGACTTACAGTAAAATGTTATACCAAATGCATAAGTTCATTTAAAAGTTGTTTTTTATTTCTTTATTGTTAAAATGTGAAAAATGATTTATAATTCAAAATCATGTCCAAAAATAGCATTGCTACTCAATAGATGATAATAACTTTAAAAATTGTTAATTTTAATTAAATACATGTTTAAACTTCAATTTATTTGTTCATTAACCCAAAATTGACATAGATTACGTACAAAAAATTGGTTTTAATCATTATTATTTATTAAATATTCCATGAAATTCCTTATACTTTCCTTAATTGGCTCAAATACTAATAATGATACAGAATAAGGAAGCAATGACTATTGGCGCGAATATGAATTTCCTTTCTACATGTAAAACCTATTGTTATGATTACTTTTTCAAACAGTTCAAATGAAATGACATGAAATTTAAAAATAAGGAAGCTACTGTCAAAGTATTTTCATAAAATCGCAATGGGCGGTCTAGCCTAGTAAAGCATTTCGAGAGATACCTATATGATCCTTTGCTACCGGTTGTCAAGTTACCTGACTTGTTAAAGCCTCGTTATTTTATAGAAAGTTAAATGTATTGTTGGTTGCCTAAATTCACTTTAACTATTGTTAAACAATGAGATAATGAGAAATGATAGAAGAAAATACTCATCATAGCTTACTAGATTATGTCGATACCTACACGTTAGTATAAAATATACTTCGATTACCATAAAGATAACTTAACTGTGATGTATAATTGTTTTACCTTATTTTATTAATTACACCTAAAGGGTTTTAATTACATACAAAAGTTCATCTGAGTGGAGACATATAATACACTCAAAATCATTCTAATAATTGGAATGGTTTCCAAGATTATTAGTAACTCTTTAAACACGTTTTAAAAATTGAACCTTTTTGTTAAATATTTCATTAAGTAGTAAACGAAATGTTCATAATTTACTATTTGTAACTAAAATATACCAAACCTGTAAGTTGCAATTGTTTTTTTTTTTAATTTTTGCTTAAATTATTAAAACCTTGTCGTGCATGCGTAAATTCTCGGCCCGTAATTTTTCTGGTATCTAATTTTTTTTTTTATGCTTGTGGACCTGAACAGGCTAAATTTGGCCTATCGTGCTAAAGCAGTCAGGAACATTTAGGAGGATGGATAGAGGGATAATGAATTGCCAATAGATGCCTATGAACAGCTACCTTAAATTTTCTCATATCATAAGTGGAGGAAAGCAAACTAGGAGATCATTCCAGAGTTTAGAAGCTGTAGAAAAATGTGGATTGCGTCCGTTTGGTGACAAGTGGAGATTTGTACTGCATACTGATGATGTGAATGAGCGAACCGAGTGTTTCTCGCAAAGATAGCCGAGATGGTATCAAAGAATGTAATTCACCAGCACAATAGCCGTTGTAATAACGATAATACAAAGAAAGAACTGAAACCATCCTTCTATGCTAGGGACTGTATGTGAGAAGTTAAGGACGGTCATTTATAAGTAATCGCTCCTTTTGAATACGATCAACGATATCGAGAGCGTATTAGCATAACCAGAGGTGAAATTATATTCCAGATGAAAAAACTGAGCCATTCATACTTACAACGGAAATGATCGATCTTTTGACCGGACACAAGGAACACTGAGTTTTGTTAGCATTAAATTTAACTAAATTATTGCTTATTCGAGAATATGTTGAATGTCTTTGTTGATTGAATTTGCCATTTCAGCTTTAATTTCTTGATTTGATATAGAAGGTGGATTATCACTATGAGTTGACTGAGATGAACTACAGTGAAATTCTATCGTCAGCAAAGCAATAGATTTAGTTGTTGAAGAAATAAGGTCATTTATGTACAGCAGAAAAGTGTATCTATAACGGATCCTGTGGTACGCCCTTAATGCTAACTTCTTTTGAAAAAAGTCATCAATCGTTATTCGTCTATTATCAAGGAAACTAGAAAAGCTGATGAGCGTGTCATTTAACCCAAACGAGGTGAGTTTAAAGTAAACACTTATGCCAAACTTGGTCAAATGCCTTTGAGATATCTAAAGCGACTACAACTGTTTCACCGGACTGATCTACTGTATTGTCCCAAACTTGGGTCACATAAAAGAAGATCACCTGTTGAACGACTTTGCCTAAACCCATATTGGTGGTCACTAAGGAGTTTGTTAGTTTCAAGGAACGAGCAGTTGCTGATTGATGGTTTTTCCATGATTTTAAACAAAATGGAAGTGATGGCAATTGGTCGGTAGTTTGAGGATCCGTTTATCGCCTTTTTGGGAATAGGTTGAACATTTGCTAATTTCCATGATGAAGGAATTCCCAGAAGACATAGAGATCGTTAGAGCTTAGATAGGACTGGTACTAGTTCAACATTTCTTTAAGACAATAGCTATCCCGTCTGGGAGTCGCCTTATTGAGATCAAGTACTGATGATCGATTCAAGACTTGTACCGAAAATTAATTGGTTTCATAGCGTATGAAGAATTGACTAGGGCACATCTTTTCCAGAATCATTGAGACACGAGTTTGATGCAAACAAATCCACAAAAACATTGGCTTTGTCACAGAATCAAACTACCGATCCGTCAATAGATGTTAAAATGAAGATGTTCCAAAGTTTTACTAATGGCTATAGCTAAAGACCAAAATTTACGACTGCCTAAAGGAGATGTAGCTAGTTCATTGCATTTTCGTTGTTCGAACAACTTTTTGCGTAAAATAATTGAAATTCTCTTTGGCTGAAATGTGACTGTTATTTAAACATCCCGTTTTTTATTTTACAATTTCATACGTGTATTGCAGCATTTGGCATCGACTAGTACTTTCTGCTGTGTATTCACAATTTCGAGTTGTAAATTGGGTGAGTTGCACCCGAAGGCAAGTCGTACATTTTATCATATTTTAAGTCTTTCGCCTCCAAAACCATAGAATCAGTTCTACAGGTTATAAAACTGTGCATTATCTGCAAGTCTATGTTTACCAATTAATTTTGCTTAAAAACATAGTGTAAGTAATTGTTTTGGTTTTAAAATTATGAAATCTGTAAACTTGACAGTATGCAACCCATAAGTTATTTTTATTGGTGGGGCACAAACATTAGCAGTTAATTTTTTTTTTTTGGACATCCCAGATATCTACATATTTAATATATAATCTTTTTCTAATTGAAATGACGGGAAATTTGATTTACACGTTTAAACCACTTATGTTTAACCACTTTGGATATCAGATTTGTGGACAAAATTCATTATTACTTGTACATTTATTAAGACGGTAAGAATGACATGTGACTATACTTTGTATGACTATTTTGGTATTATTATGTATGGATGCTACTTTCAGATTTTAATCAGAAAATAGCCATATTGCCATTTTACTACTAGTTAATCACTTATTTTTTCAATCAATTTTCAATTGATTTTTTTTTTTAGGTATTGGACCCTTGCATGGACTTACGAACAGTGAAATATTTCATTTGGAAGATGTCTTCTGACCTAACTTTGTACTATAAACTGAATAATGTTAAGTAATATAAATATATATAATGCCATTTTGTGATAGATAATTTTCCTATACTTTATATACAATTCTTATCTGTAAATATGACTTACTATAAGAGATGCATGTTTATACTGTTAGGTAATAAACTACTTTTAAACTACTTTTGACAGAGTAAATCGGAAACGGCCATGTGGCCCCTTAAATTAAATATATATATTTTTTTTTTATGCAAAAAATCATGAAAAATAAATGTTACGTATGTACCATACTCCATAACTATGGTCAATCTTCAACATATTGGATTATGTACACTTGAATGAAAGCCAAGCCCCTAATGGGAACATTTCTATTGGATAGGGAATTACACTAAGAATGAGATGGTTGTACACAAATTTTGATATCCATATATTCTATTATTGTGTTTTCTGTGTATTTCTGTCTTTTGTCAGGATTTGCGAACAAATATTTCTTGGTTTAAATCTATATCCATTAACAAATCTAATATCTCAAGCGTAAAAAATATTGACTGTATTTGTGGTAGTTTCAACGGTATTGTTTTTTCACCATCCAACCTATGCCTAAGCAAATGCGACTAATATACAGGGTGTAAATACTAAGTTGTAATACCCGTAGATGGTAGTTAAAACTCATCGAAACAAACAACTTTTTTAACAATCGTCATATCTTGTTTATTTAAAATATTTAAAAAATTCCAAGACTTAAAATCAGCATTTGATTTTCTAAAACATTTGTATTTAACAATTATTTCTTATTTAAAAAAATAACAAAATGGCGGCCGATTAAAAACTTTAGCTGATGATATTTGGATAACCATCCCATGGATTTTTAAAAAAGACATTTATGAAATGCTTGAATTGTCTACTACAACATTTATTGGAAACACTTTTTCATATTTATGCAAAAAATCTTGATAAATTTCCGATTATTAAAATAGTAACAAATCAAAAACACAAAAGAAGTCCAGTAGCCTTGTGTTATTGAAAAAATCCAACAAAAAACTAATTAATCTTGAAGTATAACAACTAATTTATGATTGAATTACAAATTTTGAAAATGGCTATTAAACACAATCTAACGCGTTTAATATTTGCAGAAATTTTGAAAGAACTGCCTGCTTTTCTTAACATTCTGCTGTAGGCATTCTTACCACTAACTCTTCTCATATTTAATGGTGTTTCGTCAAAAGTCTTGACATAACAAAAATAATCTAGTGAATTATCACATAAAGTGATTCTAATCCACATTTTGACATTAATTTCTGATTAAATACCTACTGGTTTCATATTGTGAGTTGATCGGCCATTTCTGCGTTTTGCTTTATAGGTATGTTTAGAAGGACTTTGCTTCCGTTATCATTAGTCCTGAGGACTGTTTTATTCAGTTTATTATGTTTTTTCAAGCATTGACTACTGTCAGATTAATTTTACAAGTCTTTATGAGCCACCTATAATATATATATATATATATATATATATATATATATATATATATATATATATATATATATATATATATATATATATATATATATATATATATATATATATATATATATATATATATATATATATATATATATATATATATATATATATATATATATATATATATATATTTAAATAAGACATTTTTCTTTAAAACTTGTGTAAATAAACGTACAATTAATTCAACGTTTCGGGAACGTCCTTTGTTCCCTTTGTCAAGAATTTATTTGACAATTACAGAAATTGAAATAAGGTAACTATTTTTAACAAGTACAAATATGAAACAAGGTAACTAATTTAAATTTAATCTGGACGAGTGTGTTTGACTTCGGGTAGTTGGTCTAGTCATGATGTAGAAGGTGCAGAAGTGGGGACGCCAGGAATAGTTGCAGCATAAGTGTTTGAAGTTTCTGGAAGATTTGGAGTTGGTTGAAATGTAGAATCAACTTGTTTAATGATATTCTTCCAAATTTGTGGCATTCTAGAAGTGTCATCTCGTTTATTGAGGGCGTTTGGTCTTCTTTCAATTTCAACTGCTTCTCTAATAATTCTTTTTGTAAGGTATATAGAGGTGCAATTAAACGGATATTGTTGGTATTAATTTGGTGTCCTGTATCTAAATTATGTGCAGCTAAAGACGATCAAGGATTGTGCTGCTTAATTGCTAGTTGGTGTTCATCGGCTCTCGCATATAATATTCTGTTAGTTTGTCCTATATAAGTTCTTCGACAGTTGTTGCACGGTATCTCATACACTCCTTGGCTTTCATTAGGAATTTTGTCTTTGGGGTTTCTTAAAAGTTGGGGCAAAGTTGAATGTGGTTTGAATACCGGTCTGAAGTCGTTTTTGGGAAATTTCTTTGCTATTCTTTCTGTAATTCCTTTATATAAGGTAGAATAACAGGAATCCTTCGTTCATTGTTTGACAAGTTATTATTTCTTGGTCTTCTTATTTCGTTGGTAATTTTCAATATTTCTTGATCCTTGTATCCATTTTGAATTAGTATTTTATTAATAGTCTTCATCTCTTCCGTTTTAGAATTTTGGTCAGATAAGTGGTAAGAGCGGTATATCAAGGATTTCATAACGCTACGTAATTGACCAGGATGGTGATGTGAGAGAGAGTTCAAGTATCTATTCGCATGTGTTGGTTTTCGATAAACTTTGTGTAAATTTACCATTAGGAAGTCTTGTTATTAGGGTGTCCAAAAAAGGGAGTGAATTATTTTCTTCAACTTCCATAGTAAATTTGATATTGTCGTGAATGTAGCTAATATGTCCTAGAAAATGGTTCAAATTTCCTTTTCATGGGGCCAAACTACAAATGTGTCGTCAACATAACGAAACCAACATTTAGGTTTTAAATCTGCAGAATTTAAATCAATGGTTTCAAAATGTTCCATATAGACATTCGCAAAAGCTGGAGAGAGTGGCGAGCCCATAGGTGTTCCTTGAATTTGCTTGTAGAATTGTCCTTTGTATGTAAAATAGGTTGAGTACATGCAGTGGTTTATCAATTTGAGTATGTCTTGGTTTATTGAGTGTTTTCTTCTAAATTTTCATCGTGTCTTCAATAGGTATTTTGGTGAAAAGTGACGTTATGTCGAAGCTAACTAAAATGTCATTTGGAGCCAAGGGTACAATTTTGAGTTTGTGTAGAAAATCATAAGAGTTTTTGATGTAGGATACAGCATTTTCACAAATGGTTAAATAACTTTGCTAGATAATGAGCAAGGTCATGAGTCGGAGAATTGAATGCACTGACGATAGGGCGTAATGGCCAGTTTTCCTTATGTATTTTTGGGAGTCCGTATATTTTGGGGATTCTTGAACTCTTCTCTCTTGGAATTAGTTTCTGTTTTGTTTCTTTGTCTAATTTTGTAGAATTAATGATAGATTTTGTTGTTTTTTTATGTAAGTGGTAGGATTGCACTGATTTTTCTTATATTCTGAAGAAGTTAGCAGTTCAGACATCTTGTGGTTATAGTCTTGAGAGTTGACAATGACAGTAGCGTTTCCTTTGTCAGCGGGTAGTATTAATATTTGGTCGTCATTTTTGATCTGGTTTAACATTTGGAGGTCTTGGTTGGTGATATTTTGTTTGGGAAGTTTGCAGTTCTGAAGAATGTGTGCTACGTTGAGCCTAATTTCGTCAGCGACCGTAGATTCTGTATCCTTTAAGGCGTATTCTACGTTGGTGATGTTTTCTATGGGAATCCGTTTAGGAGTGATGGCAAAATTAAACCCTTTACCTAAAACATTCAGAATATTATTATTAAATTCTTTGTCACTGAAATTGTGTACTGTCCTTAACGGTTCTACATTATTTGACTGCGATGTATGAGATAGACGTTCAAATTTTTGTTTCTGTTGGTTAGTTTTGATCATCAAGGACGATTCTGCAGTATTTTCAATGAGGCGATCCACCGTATCGAATATGAAAGGGTGAATTTTGCTAGCATGTAAAGTTTGGAAGGTGTCATAAAGGGTACGGTTGAGATAGTCAAGTTTTGCCCTTTCATTGGCAATCGCTTTTCTTAAAAGGGCAAGCTTGTTTTGAATAAAATCTTATAAGAACCATTAATGTCTGGTCTTGGTTTCAATTTAAATCCTTGGTATTATTTATTGTCACGACAACGCTTTAAAAAGTTAAATTAGTAAGTGTTTACATTTTGATACGTAATAAAAGACCAAGAAATAATAACTTGTCAAACAATGAACGAAAGATTCCTGTTATTCTACCTTATATAAAGGAATTACAGACAGAATAGCAAAGAAATTTCCCAAAACGACTTCAGACCGGTATTCAAACCACATTCAACTTTGTCCCAACTTTTAAGAAACCCCAAAGACAAAATTCTAATGAAAGCCAAGGAGTGTATGAGATACCGTGCAACAACTGTCGAAGAACTTATATAGGACAAACTAACAGAATATTATATGCGAGAGCCGATGAACACCAACTAGCAATTAAGCACAATCCTTCATCGTCTTTAGCTGCACATCATTTAGATACAGGACACCAAATTAATACCAACAATATCCGTTTAATTGCACCTCTATAGACCTTACAAGAAAGAATTATTAGAGAAGCAGTTGAAATTGAAAGAAGACCAAACGCCCTCAATAAACGAGATGACACTTCTAGAATGCCACAAATTTGGAAGAATATCGTTAAACAAGTTGATTCTACATTTCAACCAACTCCAAATATTCCAGAAATTTCAAACACTTATGCTGCAACTATTCCTGGCGTCCCCACTTCTGCACCTTCTACATCATGTAATAGACCAACTACCCGAAGTCAAACACACTCGTCCAGATTAAATTTAAATTAGTTACCTCGTTTCATATTCTGTACTTGTTAAAAATAGTTACCTTGTTTCCATTTCTATAATTTTCAAATAAATTCTTGACAAAGGGAACAAAGGACGTTCCCGAAACGTTGAATTAATTTTTACGTTTATTTACACAAGTTTTAAAGAAAAATGTCTTATTTAAACATTAATACTTTGAAATCTAAATAGAAACACACACACAGATATATATATATATATATATATATATATATATATATATATATATATATATATATATATATATATATATATATATATATATTAACACAGTGTCAACGATTTCTAAGAATACGCCTATACTGTTGATTTAATAAAAATCTTATAACAGATTATTATAGTCAACAGGAGCATCTTGTAAAAATATTTTTGTGTATACAGGGTGTCCCATTTTCGAGTACTACACTAAACTTGTTTTTTTTATTAATAGCATTTAATGGAATAATTATTAAGCGTTGCTTTTTTATAGTGCAAAATGTTGAATTGCGTCATAAACCTATAGCTTCACGGTTTTATAACAATTAGCATTGTTTCATTTTTGTTTTTCTGTGAATTATGATATTGTCTTTATTTATTTTAAATTGTGACAAATTCAATAAAAATAAAAAATGTTTGCAATTTTCAACTTTATCACTAAACAATTCAAAAACACTTAGAAATAGGTAGTAAAAAGTGAGTATCTATTGAAAACTCGTAAAAGATGCTATTCAAATCTGTAATAAAATGCATGGTGTGCCATTTAAAAAAATGAGAGAAATAGCATTGAGCAAAATGGACCACTTGTATATACAAAGAAAGAGTGCAATCTGAATGTAGAAGTTAAAACTAGACATTGAAAAACAAATCCAAAATTTCACGATATCTTTCAAGATCGGAACAGACTACTTAATTGACTAAATTTTTACATAGAAATGTCAATAACTTAGGAACCGTTAGTCGTATACCCATAGTACCTTATATCATTTTGCTCAGCATTTAACAAAGAATTCAAATATATAAGAATATATAGGATGTTCCATTAAAAAAAACAAGTTTAGTGTAGCACTCGAAAATGGGACACCCTGTATATACAAAATATTTTTATAAGATGCTCCTCGTTGACTACAATAATCTGTACGTGTGACGTTACTAAGATAAATTCCAAAAAATTTTGAATCATGAATTTCGAAATTGAAGATGAAGTTCCAGAAGATATTCTGGAGGAAGCAAATGGGAGCAAAGGGCAAGAATACAACTCGCCTGAAACTCAAACAAGTTACTTACGTCGCACTAGCAGAAAAGCCAATAAGCCAAGCTAGTGGGAAATCTCATATGGATTCCAATAATCCGCGAAGAGCTTAAGACCAATATACCTGCGCAATAGGTTACGGTACAACATGCGCAATATATATATATATATATATATATATATATATATATATATATTATATATATATATATATATATATATATTTTAAAAAATATATATATATATATATATTGGAGTACTCAGTGGGTCAGTAAAGGTGTCAGCATGTAAGAAAGGTACCAAAGTTCGAATCTGAGAGTAGTCAAGTGTTTGGAAAGAAAAAAATCATATGAAACTTATTCATGAACATATGAATTCGACTTAAGTGTCGCTGTCTATCTCTGTCTGTTACTGTCTCTGACTGTGTCTCTGCGTGTGTGTGCGCGCGTACGCGTTTGTTTATGAGTGTGTGAGTCTGTGTGTTCGCTTATGCGTTGTCATTGTTTGGTATGTGTGTGGATGTATATTAGTATCCATGTTAACTGCAAAACGAAAACACCTACGTACTTAAAATTTTGCATTTGGGCTTGTTTTCATTTCACTTGGAAAGATCTAGTAGCGGCGAGGGAGGGTTTATCAGGTGCAGTTTTTGGTTTTTATCAAATATTTATAAAACAGCTGCATATTTCAAAGATATAAGAATATCAATATATTGACCTTAATCATATAGATTAATTATATTCTATGCAATTCTTTGATGCGACGCGTAATTTAGCGGAACAAAATTCCTAAAGTAGAATGTAAATGTTCAAATTTTTTCAATATCTGAATAACGATTAATTTTATAATTTATTTATTTTTTAAAAAAAATTTAAATTTACACGACTTCTTTATAAAGTTTCTTTATATAACGCAAGGTAAGTCTAAAAATTAATTAAATATGAATGAAAATTGTTAAACTGTATTATTGATATCTTATAGAAGCGGGCGGCTTTGGAATTTTTTTAAGTTAATAGCTGTTTGTATAACACGGGAGCAAAATGCATCATTTCCTCCTGCGGTTAGTTTGATCCAAGGGAGGAAATGGCATTTTGCTCCAGATGATTTTTTCTACGACCTCTTGTTACGTTTTATATCAATTTCATTATTATTTTTGTGTATAATTAACGATAATAATATTCATAATTATCCACCTTGTGTATCGTAACAATTAAAGAACCAGTGGAATATTAGGGTAAAGTGGGGGAATGGCAGTCACCTAAGGAAAATTAGTTATAGAATGCTTATTTTGCCATAAAATTTAAATATAAAAATAGAAATAGTATTACATTCTGCTTTTCATTATTAATCGTGAATTTTACATTGTCAACTTGTCTGTGTAATAATAAATGGAAAAGCAAAATGGTAATACCGCCATTAGTTCAGTTATTGCAGTCATGCAGTGTAATGATGGTCAATCACTATTATGAAGATTAGTAGTACTTTATTAATAAAAATTAAAAAAATTTAAAAAACGCAAAGGTAAGTAAATAATGTTACATATTATATTCGAAATTTGGACACTGTTTTCTTCCTACGGCACAGATCACAACAATAGCCCTTTGAGTCCACAATACATTCGGAATGTGTCCAAAATCCACACAACGTGCATCTGAACCATAATTCATCTTTACCATAATCTCCGCAAATAATGCATTTCTCACGTTCGTCGGACATCTCATCGCATTATCGTCTATATCGTGATCGCTTGGGGTGTCACTATCTTCATACACTTTATTTGCGGTGCTTACAGATTTTATTGGTTTGTTTTCTTTCTGCTGTCGTTTAGTTTTCCGGTCTTTCTTTTCTGCAATTCATTTTTAACGTACTTGTCAAAATTTGAATGTTTTTTCTTGGTTTTAGATGTTTTAGGATTTGCCACTGTTGGAATAGGAATGATATCTGTTATAGACCTATTTAAATTTGCCGTATTTGTGGATGTGCTTAGCATCTGAATTAGATGTCGTAGCAACAGATTGAGATAGTGTAGTAGCTGCAGTCACAGTCGCTGAAGTAGCAGCAATATCTGCAGCCATAAAATCTTCATATCCGAAGATATTTGGATTTATTGGATAAATCCTGTTGCTGCAAAACCTGATACGCCTCTAGATATTGTTGCTGTCATCGAATATGCTTTGTTAAAATTGTTGCTAAATCATAGTGTGATTTTTGTAAGAGCGTTGGTTTTAAGAATAGGTCATTCTTTTTAAAAGCTGCTTTTAGAGGCCATAGAACGCAACATCCAGCGGCTGCGTTCTATGGGATGTTAAATGAGAGCATTACTATTCCATTGTTTTTACAAAATTCATACGATTCGAGAAAAATGTGACTCGAATGGTTATCAAAATGAGTAAAACTTTATCGTCCACAGCAGGTTTCACCTGCACCGTGAAATCTTTAACCAGACTAAAAAGCTCTTCGTTCGTCCAACCATTTTAGAATTATGATAAATTGACATGGGCCACCTTTTAACAGTGAAGTCATTCTGACGCGGAAAAATAAACATAAGGCATAAAATTTCCAGCCGCAGACATAGCGCAAATGATGGTAACATTTTTTCCGCATTTCCAACTTGCAGCAGATCCTACTCGTCGTTGTCCCTTTTGTGCTAATATCTACAAACATCAGGAACTGTGGATATTCAGTTTCATCCATGTTGTATATTTTGTTAGCAAACTTGTGTTTTATGAGATCCTCTAAATTCGTAAAAATAATTCTATTTCTTCTCTGTTGAACGCTGTAATTCTGCTTATACTTGTGGACTCTGGCTTACGTATTGATATTGTGGGATTTCTCTAAGAAAGTTATAAAACCAGTCTTTACCTGCTTCTTTTTACCCTGTTAAAATTATGTATAATACCATTCTTTTCGGCGAACTCGAATGAGGCTTTGAAACTGTTGAGGCCTTAAGCCATAAAACAGTTTGCTCAATAATATCGAATGCTCACCAAGCGCCTTTTCCACTTCATCAGAAAATGTGTTTCGTCCCATTCGTATCTGATTTATTCCTTTTAATTCTTGCTTGCAGGGTACTAAACGGAATATCATACGTTTTTGCAGCACCGCGTAGAATTTCCATTTTCGATAGATTTCAATGCAGATTCAATTGCACTGCTGTCCACTTACCTTTTCAGTTGTTCTTTTTCGCGTTCGTGGCATCTGAATGAAATTCCTTTTTACTTTTCATATAAAGTTATGTAATGGCGGTCAGTGAATGTCAATAAATACTAACGACCGCCATTGAGATTTAACAATTGCGCAGAAACTTTGTAAACAATATATATTGTTTTTTGAGGAAAAGTAGTTCATGCATTAAATCCATCAAAGATCAAGGATTTCATATATCTATATAAGTATTACCTTAATATTACAGAAACTGCCTACACACTAATTTTAAAATCACAAAATTATACATGCACGTGTTGACAAAACAATAATCTGAATTCATCTGCAAAAGAATGCTTAGTTAAAGCTACCTGTAAAATGTTTGTACAAATGAAAGATAGATGTCGACACCATGTCTGAATTTTTAAACTGCAGGAGTTTTAAAAGCGGTGACTATTATTCGGATGCAATTCACTTTACTATGTCAAGATGTCATATTATAAATACTATTATCAATGTACATGTGACGTTACTAAGAGAAATGAATTCCGAAAAAGTTTGAATCAAGAATTTCGAAAGTGAAGATGAAGTTCCCCAAGATATTCTGGAGGAAGCAAATACGGTCTCCTTAAACCTACCACCCATAAAGTTTCGAGAAAAATACGAAAAGAAGTACCAGTTATTTAAATGCTGGATGGAAACTATGCAGATAAGAAAAATATCTGTAGTTACTAGTTGTTGTCAAATAAATTTAATAGTTAATTTAATACACGTATCATTTTGAATCAAAGTAAAAAATATCAATACATAAAAGACAGAGAGTAAAAGTATTTTTCCTCCCGAGGGAGGGAAAGTGGTATTTTGCTCCCTCAATTGAGGGAGGAAAATCATATTTTCCATATAGGGAGTAGAAGAAATGTATTTATGAGTATTAATCTCTATCTGTCATGAAGTTTTAAACGTCATTCTGACAGATTATTGTTTTTATTTTTACAATGTTGCCTGTTTTCGTTATCAACGCATAAAAAGAGTTGCATAGTTATCCCAAAAATCCTATAATTAAAATTTTTTCCATTCCTTTTAATTTCTATTTTGTACGTTTGAAGGTCGTGTGTTGTTTCAGACCAAAAATTTTAAGAATCCATTAGCGCTACCTATATGTGTAATAATTAGTAGTCGACGTTTGCCGATGGTGGATTTATTCGAGTTGACCAAGCCTCTTGGACTGATTGATGATGACTTTTAGCATTTTTATCTTGCCAAAGTCTCATCGATAAGATTTCCAGTCCTTCGGCATGATACTTTTTCATTTCACAAGGTATTTGTATCTCTAGGAAACAATTTGGAGATTATCAATTAGCATTGATTATCGATTCACTTTTTCCCACGAAAAGCTAAGTTCCCGTAGTGTCTTGTGTAGTATCGACCGAGACAATTGTGGTCCATCAACACCTCCTTTTACCACAAAAGACCACCGCATCCAAAGGGACAACATAGAGCAAAGGACGTGAATACAACTCTCCGGAAACTCAAGGAAGCCACATACACCGTACTAGGAGAAAATCCAATAAGCTAAGGTAGAGTGGAAATTAAACCCATATGGATACCAATAATGCACGAAGAACTTAAGACCAATACACCTGCGTAACAGGGTACGGCGCAACATACGCAATAAACTACTGCGCAACCACGAAAAGTTTTATATATATATATATATATATATATATATATATATATATATATATATATATATATACAGAGACATTCAGAAAACATGTCCACACCTAGTTTTCTCGAGATCTGTTAATGACAGCGAGTTGCGGTAAAGGGCGTTGGATTTAGCAGGATTTTTTTATTGATTTAATATTCTAGCAAAATTATTCTACTAAAACTCTGAGTACAGGGACCCTTCAAAATTTTGGCCTTTTTTTTACTGCTGCACAATATTGAGTGATGTATTATTTGAAACGTCTTTAAAAGTCCTATTAAATCCCACAAGTTCGATGAAAACAATTACACTGGTTCAAGAGTTATAGAAGAAATTTAAAAAAAGCAAGCTTCGACGTTCTTTTTTTTTCTCGCGATAATGTGATAAAATATTACCGAACTCTTTGGTGTAATTAAATCCTCTAGGTTAAGGAAATTCTACAGATTTTAAATTTTTACTAAATATTTGCTCTTATGCAAAATATCGAAACACAAATAAGAAACATTCGATTTTTTAATAAATTAAACCAAATTAACTAAAATTTTTCAAATAGCAACCATACTAAATTGTTCACCGTTAAAAGGGTTTTGGAAACTATATTCATTACCGTTTACAGTTTGAAAAAATAGTCACGGGTTCTTCGTTTTATACCTTAAAATGTGTGTAAATCTAAGGTAGATGTTACGCCATTTGCGTTTTCTTAGTTTTTTTTCTAATTTTGGCACATTATTGTTTAAAAAATGTTGAATCGAATGGTGCGACAACAAAATAAAAATTTTGTCTATACAGATTAACATATAATTTATTCAGTTTATTTAATAAGAATAAAAAAAGATGTGACGTGCATAATCCTATTCTTAGTGCAATATGAAAATGACAGCGAACCATGGATCTGACAGACTAAATTTGCAAAACAATTTACTTGTCACTGTAGTATTGTCAAACTAATAATTGTTGCTTGTTAAGTACATGTAAGGTTACAGCAAGAAAAATGTTTGTTTATAGCAATAATGAGAAGACTGATATGTTTCAAATTTATATTCAGTGTGATCAAAACCACCCGCCAAGAAAAATTTTTTCGCGTATGGAGACTAATTTGCGTCAACATGGTTGCTTCGAGCAAACAAAGAAAAAACAAAAAATCAACAGAAGAGCGGTAAATGAGGTGAATACTATCATTAAATTAGCTTCGGTAGCCGCCAACCCAAATACCTCCATTAAAAAAAATCAAGGAAGACGTTCCCATATCCTGCTCTTCTGTTCAAAGAATTCTTAAAGGTAAGAAGAGGCATCCATATTCATATAGAAAAGTACAATGTTCGTACGAGGGCGATACTGAAAGAAGACTCAATTGTTGTCAACGAATAATAAACTTGATTGAAAACGGTCTATATTTTTTGCGAAAATATGTTGGACAGATGAGTCAAAATTTGATCAATATGGCATAACCAATTACCACAATCTACATTACTGGGCTGATGAAAATTCACATCTCAAACGTCCTGTCCAGCGACGTTTTTCTATCAGTGTATGGTGTGCTGTAATTAATGTAATGAATACAACCTAGACCAGAGACACTACCTAGAGTTTTTAAATAATAGATTCGAAGAGTTCCTAGATGACGCTCTTCCCATCAATGCTCGACACAATGTAATTTTTCAACACGATGGTGCACCATCCCATACAGCTAATGCTGTGTCACGTTACTTGAATGAACGATTTGAGACATGGATTGGTACCCACGGACCCATACGTTGGCCATCGCGGTCACCAGACTTATCCGTGTTAAATCACTTTCTGTGGGGTTATTTGAAATACCTCGTGAACGATAAGCCTCAATGCCACAAAGTTTGGAGGAACTAACTGAAAAGATTGAAGTATCATGCAGATCACTCACTTCACAGACGCTTAGAAATGCCACGGATAGATCGACGGTGAAACGTTGGCAACTTTGTTTAACCGAGAATGGTGGTTTGATTCAACATCTTTTATGAATAAATAATTTATAATAAATTGTATTAGTAATAAATTGTTCTTCAGGGAAAACATTAACTATTTGCAAAAAATATTTAGATAAGTACAATGGCAGCAAAAAAATGTATAAAATCTAGTTGTATACGCGACACACTTGGTATGTTTAATATTCTTGATATGTTTAGAGCTAAGAATGCAATTATTTATACTTTGTTTAACATTTATTAAACAGATTTTACTGTCATTCATGTTCGAACTTATTCTTATAGAAGTTTCAATCTATAAAGTCATTTGTCATTAAACGGAATCTATTGTAATATGACAAGAGCAGGTAAATACATATTTTAATGTATAAAACAAGAACCCATGGATATTTTCCAAACCGCAAACACTGTTGACTACAATTTATGATGACGCTTTCGACGATGAATAATTCACTACGTGTGGCTATTTGAAAAAAATTGAGTTAATTTAGTTTAATTTATTAAAAAATCAAATGTTTTCTCTTTGTGATTCGATATCTTGCATAAGAGCAAATATCTAGTAAAAATTTAAAATCTGTAGAATATCCTTAACCTAGAGGATTTAATTATACCAAAGAGTTTGGTAATATTTTATCACATTAGCGCGAGAAAAAAGAGAACGTCGAAGCTTGCTTTTTTTTAATTTCTTCTATAACTGTTAAACCACTGTAAATTTTTTGATCGAACTTGTGGGATTTAATAGGACTTTTAAAGACGTTTCAATGATATATCACTCAATATTGTGCAACAGTAAAAAAAATGGCCAAAATTTTGAAGTGCCCCTGTGCTCAGCATTTTGGTGAAATAGTTTTGCTGGAATATTAAATCTCAATAAAAAATCCTGCTAAATCCAGCGCTCTTTACCGCAACTCGCTATCATTAACAGATGAGAAAGCTAGGTGTGGACATGTTTTCTAAATGATGTATATAAATTAAACTTTTTCGTGCTGGCGCAGTAGTTTAGTTCTAAAACATATGGATTACTCAGTGGCTCAGCGGTAAAGGTGTCAGACTTGTAAGTGTATATTATGCTTTATTTGTCTAAGTTTATTAATAAAAATGAATAGTTTTCATTTTTCCCATTTAGCTCAGTCGTATTTTGTACTTGCAAAATAAGGATCGGGGTTCGTTATTAAGGCCCTCAACACTCTGAACAAATAGATTGAAAAGTTTATATACCTATTTTTTTATAACTGTAAAAATATTTAGATTTATAATTTAAACTACTTAAATAAGATAAACAAACATATTTACAGGTGGATTCTCCTTTTCGGGTTGCTCCTGGGAGGAGGGTTAGGTGGTCCTCTGGAGTTTCTGCAATGTAACATTAATAGAAGGGTTGGTTTTTGACTTTTAATCTACGTCCTTTGACTGGTTTGAATTTACTTGTTTAACTACCGAACTAAAAATAAATAATTTTACCTGAATGCGTCTCTGTATAAACTACAGAAGTCGGGAGCAAGATAAAACTGTTATAAACACGCGTGAGATAAGACGCCGAGTTCAGTGCTCTGCCTTCAAAGAAATAATCGATATTTTAAAGCGGTCGGATTTCAAACGTAAAAGAATAATCTAGTTTTATACCTGCTTTTCTTATGAAAATAAACTCATTTACGTTTAAATTCAATTTTGCCCTTTTAAATAAATGAAAGCTTTTCGTTTTGAAGGTAGATTTTGTACGGTAGCTGCGGATTATTTGTTTATTTTCCGATATTAATTATATTAGTACACAGGTTTTTATTTAAATGAAATAATTTTGTTATGTTGGCCGGGTTTAAAATATAAAACCTTTGCTTTCTATTAAACTGAATCGTTCGCGTCTAACAATAATGATATTAATTATTTAACGCAAAATATATTATCGGATAGTTTCTGGTTTACACGTAACAATCTTACTAACTGCAAACGGTATAACTTGCGTTTTTCGGTAGTGGCGGCGGCGGCGGCGGTTTAATTACAGGCGATAATTTAGTACTGATGAACACGTCTAGTTTTGTACGGTTACGTTTCGATTTTACTGGATTAACGGCGTAAACTAGCTGTTCAGCTTAATCTCCCGACGAGAGTTTAATTACAGGTACTCTGCGGTTTCTGGTACGTTTGTCGAGGTGTTTTTTTAGTGTTAGTGTAACGTTGTGTAGGTGGGTCTCCTTTGTTAGTAATCTGAGTAACTACCCGTTAAACCAAACAAGAGGATCTCCGGCGGTCCGTGGAGTGTAGGGCAACCACCTTCAAAACTCCACAGTGTCTAGTAAGGAAAGAGTATGTCGGGCTTCCAACCCTGCATATCCCTCTCACCAGGTGTATAGTGCTGTAGGTATCTCAACTTAGATACGTTCCACGTTAGATCTCTGCAAATCTAACCCTTTGCCTTCGGTGATGAAGTATGTTTAAATTTTACTAAAAATTCTACGAATTTTTATAATTGCTTACACCTGTGCACTTAGCAAGTCACTTTATCTTAATAAATTCCGCGAATTTTATATCATTACTGGCATTTTATTTAGCAAATAATTAATCATCACAGGAAAATTCTGATAAAGGACGGCGACTTGTTAATAAACTTTAGGAAACTAATTAATAATAGTAAAAAATTGGGATATCTAACGGCGTCCCATTACAAATGAAAGGGACCAAAGTTCGAATTTGAGCGTAGTCAAGTGCTTGGAAAGAAAAAATCATAACAAATGAATTCGACTCAAGTGTGTAACAGTTCTTCTCAGGACTAAGCCTGATGATGAAAGCAGGGTCCGCTTCCGAAACGTTGCGCTATAAAAGTAAAAACTCTGGAAATAGGCCGATCCACTCAACCAACCATCTTGCTCTTTTAACCATCTGTGTACTGTTGACTTCCACACTCCGTCATATTAGAAGGCATTTCTATTACACTATCTACACTATTTGTCAGATTTTGATACTTTAAGGCATTATGTACATTCAGAATGATAATTTTTCCATTCCCAGAGAGAGATAAATCTAAGTTTCAAACGTTATAATTAATAAACATTGGACGATGCCATTTTCAACACCGTTTTCAATCAAAGTACTTGTTTTGAAATAGCGAATGTGTTAATTGCATCTTAATGCATCTCCGATTAAGTGAGTCATATTTCAAATTAACATATAATTAGATATTAATGTAATGAGTACTCTTCAACTTACACAAATCTTCTTGGAATTCGGATGATCCTCGCTATCCTGTGCAATAATGTATTATCTGCTTCAACAAAGATGACGTTTGTATTAATTCAATCTCAAACAATTTGTACCTAACTGACAAAGATAGAGCTGTCGCTTTATTTCTCATTAACCCTTTCCGTACGGTTGTCGTGTATACGCGGCACTGAAGAATTGTGCCGCACGGGCGGCTGTCGTGTATACACGACAGTATATTTACTGCCTTCCTGGACGGCTGTCGGTACGTATACGACATGTATAAATTATATACTTTACACACAGACTGCTGTCGTATACGTTCCGTCACTAAAGCACTTTCTACTCAGGCGGCTGTCGGGTATAGCCGACACCGTCGATCATAGACGACATCCGGCGATGCGGTAAGTTCGGTTGGTATTCGCGCCAGTATTGCTTAGAATGTCGTCAGAAGCGCATGCTGGTCCTCTAGGACCTCTGAACGGTGCAAAACCAAAATATAGTGACCACTGTGGTTTAAGTGAATTGGACATCAATAACATTTTAAAAAGTTTGTGTGACGAAAGTATATACGTAAGTGATGATGAGCCGTATTCGGACAGCGGTAGTGAGTATCTTCCCCAATCTGATAGTGAAGATGAGGATTGGAAAGCGAAGTAGAAGAGCAAGATGACTATAACAAAGGTCATGATAACAACGGTGACGAAGAAAATTTAGAAGATAGTTCAGAGGATATTGAAAATGTGGAAATAAGTTGGAATCAAATGGAATTTCTTCCTACAAGGCACGTGTTTGACGATACTAACAGTGGGTTAAAAAATGATAATCTTTTAAATGAAACGCAGCAAGCAAACTACTTGTTAAATTTATTCACAGAAGAAATTGTCGGTAATATTGTAGTTGAAATTAATCGGTATGCCCGGCAACAAAAAGCCAACAATTGGAAAGATATAGACATGCCTGAGTTGTTCGTTTTATAGCCTTAACATTATTAATGCCCACACGAAAAATCAGATATAAAGGATTATTGGTCCAAAGATACTTGATTGGCACTCCTTGTTTTAGAGCACACATGAGCCGCGACAGGTATCTTAAAATATTACAATACTTGCACTTTTCAACAACGAGGAAAGAGACCAAATGACCGTATGCATAAGGTAGGAACTATATTGGACATGATAAAATCACAATTTCAGAGTCAGTTTTATCCTTTTGAAAACCTCGTCGTTGACGAGCATGGTTTTATTTAAAGGTTATCCTTTAAACAATATATTCAAACCAAAAGCACCGCTTTGGAATTAAGTTGTATGTTGTGTGTGATTGAAACCGGCTTCGTTTTAGACTTTCTGTGTATGTGGAAAAATACCAATATTAACATAATCGACAATTTTTTAAATGTTTTATACGAACATAAGAAACTGAAAAGTCAATATATTTTACAGACCTTACAGTATATGCCTTTAATAAGTACGCCACTGACCTGTCGCTGACAAGATGATTTATTACTCTCTGATAATCTGGAATGTACGGGGTGGCCAACTAAGAATACGAGGTACTGTATCTGGGAAGCTATACATCGTAGAGGCTTGCGGAAAAAAAAGTTATTACTAAAACGGCCAATACAAAAACCTAATAAAAAAATAACTGATCTTTGAAGTCCAGGATAATCTGAACTTTTTTTGTTTGGCACTTTTTGACGTATCTATAAAAATAAAGTGGTGGGGGGTGTTCAAAGGTTTCCTTAAATCACTCCCCGTATCTTCGAAACGGCTAATCCGATTTTAACAAACTTGGGCGCGTTGAAAACAGATTTTCTTGGGCTACAAATGTTAAAATAATTGAAGTTTTGTAAGTTTCACATGTCGTCGCTAGAGGGCTTTGTTCGACATTCCGACAGAAACGGTTAATTTTCGCAAAAAATTAAATGCATTGGTATGACTTTTTTTCATGAAGTAGCTAAATGATGCCTAAACAAGCTCGCAAAATGCATCTCGATATCTTGTTCCTAACCTAAAATATCGGCCAAAGAAAACTATACGAAAATACCTACAATTTTTATTTTAAAATGAAATAAGTGTAAAAGTGTTCTCTAGAACAGATCGTTAAACTCGCGATACAACCCGTTCACCACAAATAATGCCTTTGACTCAGTCGGAAGATTAACGGAGGGTGGTTCATTCTTTTGATTTGCTTAATTACCACAAATTTATGCTGTGTTATTTTCGCTTAACATAAATAATAAAAATGCAATGTAACACTAATAAAAATGATCTCGCACGCCAAGTTATTTTTTTAATTATGCTCGGAATAACTAAACCGAAGTTGTTTACAATAAAAATTTTATCAAAATGTAAAAAATAAAATATATACAAACTATGTTTATTAACAGTTAAATTAGAATTATATAAAATATATCTTAAAAACTAGTTATAGCCTTAAATTACTAAATAATGGTTATAAATACCTTTTCGAAACTTTTTGTACACAAACTTTTTAATAACCTCTGGTATCTAAACGATTACGGAAATGTCAACCATGGTGATGTCATCTTTGCACCAATATTGCACAATATCTTGAAATAATACTTTACGTTGTAAACCACACCCAAAAATGGAATTTTATTTCTTATAAATTTGTCTTCTTGAAATTGAATAAACCAATATTTATTGCATTTTCTTGAAATTTTGAATGCAACAATTTCAATCATAAAATGAAAGCGTACGCAAAAGTAAAATTAAATGTGTACTTAAAATGTAACTAAAATAGTAAAGTAAAGAGCAAATGTTTTAATTTTTAGTAGAATGCGTTAAAATATATCTTACCATAAAATCAATGGTACTTTCACAAAATTTAGGTGGAAGCCCAAAAAATGCTTCCTAAACAACACAGCATTCATCAGGAAGTGAAAAAATGGACGCTTTGGAAGTTGGATGATAACTCCTGCGCGAAAATTTTGCGCAAAGAATTAAGTCTACGATGACGCATTGCGCGAAGATATTGAGCAGAAAGATAATTTAAAGAAGTGCGAGTATAAACCTTTAAGAAGTATGTACACTTAAGTTACACCAAAATGCAAATTGGCTACCTCATACTTACAAATCATTAATAAATAAAATTTTTCTTATATTTACAACTAAATGAACGAAGACATAAATTACAGTATATTTTAATACAACTCAAAATGGGTTGTTATAATTACTAGAAATTGCGATTTTAAATGTTTGTAAATTTATACACCAGAATAAAATCATCCTTTTTGAAATTACTACGGGCAAGTAAGCAATGCTAAAAGATATACGAAAGGCCTATTTTTTGTTTGTTTAAATGCATATTCACTACGGATATATACGAAAAATATAATTAATAGAAGCATGCAATGGAAACAGATACCTAAACAAAACATACATAATCCTCAAATTGTCAATAGTTGTCAATACTTTCGCGTTACTTTGAGCAATTTTTGTGCTTTCAAAATGCGTTTTACGAATAATGAAGCTGTTAATATGTTTGCGGTTTATTTTGAATGTCTTCAGAATGCCGCAGTATCTAAAAAAGTTTACGCGGCTCGATATCCAAATCGGCGTCCTTGCGATGTAAGAGTTTTTCCCCGATTAGTGGCGAGCTTACGAGCCAATGGTAGTTTTCGGCCTACGTTTCAACGGCAAAGAATTGGAAGAACACAAGAAAATATTAACCGTGTACTGGGCTATATTGAAGGAAATCCTCATGTTAGCACAAGAGCATTAACCACTGAGTTGGGCATATCACGGACAACGGTTCAAAATATGTTGAAGGACCGTAGGTAAGTTCTAATGGCCATCAAATTATATAGGTATTCGTTTAAACTTTTTTAATTACTTCAAGAATGCATCCAAATCATGTCGTTTTGCATCAGGCTTTGAAAGAGGAAGATTTTGATCGAAGCTTAGACTATTGCCATTGGATGTTAGGCATGATACGCGAAAATAGAGAATTTTTATTTCAAATTCTTTGGACCGATGAAGCCACCTTCAATAGTAACGGGAGAGTCAATCTGCACAATATGCATTATTGGTCTGCAGAAAATCCCCATTGGTTGCGTGAAGTTCAGCGCCAAGGACGTTGGAGTTTAAATGTATGGTGTGGCATACTGGGAGGCAGAATTATTGGGCCATATTTTTTCGAGTAACCCCTAAATGGCAATGTATGTCATGACTCTTTGGCCAATCAATTACCGTTGTTGTTGGAAGATGTGCCTCTGGAAACTAGGCAAAAATTGTTTTTGCAGTTGGATGGTTGCCCAGCACATTTTGGTATTAATGTGCGAGAGCATATTAATGCAGTATTTCAACAGCGGTGGATTGGAAGAGGAAGTCTGTTTCCATGGCCTCCGCAATCGCCAGACTTAACTTGTCTCGATTTTTATTTATGGGGGTGCTTAAAGGACATCGTGTTTCGGACTCAACCTACTACTAGAGAAGATATGAAAAACCGAATTCGTAACGCAATACGTAACCTACCGAGAGCCGAAATTGAAGCTGCAGTTTTGTCTAGTCATGAGAGGCTTCAGCAATGCATAGAGCGTGATGGTCAGCATTTCGAGCATTTACGAGGGCATTAAAAACCTGCCTCCTTTAAATCGGTCCTTTTTAGGGCCACAACTTACATAATAGAAACAATTCCAGAAAAATATAGTTAAAAGAAAATAAAAATTTTTATGGGATTTTCGTATAAAGTCTTCTTTGGCCAACATTTCAGGTTAGGAACAAGATATCGAGATGCGGTTTTCGCGAGCTTGTTTAGGCAGCATTAAGCTACTTGTTCATGAACAAAAGTCATACCAATGCGTTTAATTTTTTTGTGAAAATTAAAAGTTTCTGTCGGGATGTCGAACAAAGCCCTCTAGCGATGACATGTGAAATTAACAAGACTTCAAATATTATAGCATTTATAGCCCAAGAATATCTCATTTCAACGCGTCCAAGTTTGTTAAAATCGGCTTAGCCGTTTCGAAGATACAGGAGGTTATTTAAGGAAACCTTTGAATACCCCCCCACCGCTTTATTTTTAGACATACGTCAAAAAGTGCCAAACAAAAAAAGTTCAGATTATCTTCGACTTTAAAGATCAGTTATTTTTTTATTAGGTTAATATAGCAGAATTCACAGAAGCATCACTTTTTTGGATTCAAGATTGCAGTTACGCCCCCTAGCGTCCATTTCAGAAACTTGAAAATATTTTCCATGTTTTTGTATTGGCCGTTTTAGTAATAGCTTTTTTTTTGCGCAAGCCTCTACGATTGATAGTTTCCCAGATACAGTACCTCGCATTCTTAGTTGGCCACCCTGTACTATATCATTTTTTTTTAGTTTACATAGCGAATAAGTTCAATATTATGGCCTTAAAGAGTTTATAGTTTTTAATTATTGAGAGTAACTTTGAATTACACTTTTAAGGATATGGTACCTTAGGACACTACATTTTAATTGTTATGTTTAGTGGTTTATCACTCTTTCTGCAGAGCTAACTGAACGGCCCATCAAAATTCGCCTTAAAGAATATTCTGTTCATATTAAATTAAATACGTTTTAAAATAATTAATAGATAACATAACTTTAATTAAAGTATGTCATAATATATACTCACTTGATTGGTACAAAATAAAGCATAACTATATAAACATAAAATGTAATCATGTTAAAATAAATGAAATATAAATAGACGAAAAATAAACATGCGTGTAAACAGCAGGTACAACAGAAGTAATATAGATAAATAGGTATTATGAAATATTATGAGAACGATATTCTGGTATTCAGGGTCTTATTTAACATTTTGGAAATAACAAACAAAAAATTAACAGATAAATTGAATGAAGGTTAAGAAAAATGCAAAATTTTTCACGTTTAAACAAACATCCGAAATGAATGTTGGGTAGAGTAACTTTCATAATGACTTCAAATTAAAAACTAACGAGCACTAAGAATAGTGACAGTTAATGTACAGATTCTAAAATATTAATGAGCATGTAGGCGACTTATTTGTTAAATTGACTTTCAATGTTTAAATTATTCAGTAGTTAAAATGACATGCATGCATAATACCAGGTCATCTACCTTTCTGAACAAATATTGCAGCAAAATTTTCTAGAAACACGTTATACAATTACAATTAAGGATAACTAATAATGATACCTCCTTTCTCATTATTAAACAAAACTTTTAAAAGTAACGAGTAAAAAGTCTATTGATTATAGTAATCAATGCGGGTAAAGAACACCCTTAGCGAGGAATATTCAGCACTTACTACTCAGTGCAATATTTACATTCGTAAGTCTAACATGTGCTTCCGTGTCATGAAAACTGTTAGCGTGTTTCTTTTTAAATAAATTTTTTTTACAATTTTTTTACAAAATGATGAAATATTCAGAACAGTTATTATCAACTCCTTTAAAAACTGGCACTTTTCAATCAACATCTCCAACACCGTCACGCATTACTTCGGCTTCAGCACATGATAGCCGATTTTCACTTACTCCATTATGGGAATTTGTAGTACGCACAAAATCTCTTCCAGGTAAAATTTTTTAAACTCTCCTATTTAATATTTACTTTAGCATTTGTAGAAGGATTAGACCTCAATGTATTCTTCCAAGTCATCCACGAACGTTTGCAAAATCCAGAAAGAGAAGTGCGACAACATGCTTTAAGGGTTTTGGCAGAAGTTATAAATGTGATAGATAATAGCACTTTAGATACAAAAATGGCACAAATTATACCTGATTTAGTAACAAACTTAGGACATATAGGACCAGCTGTTAGAAAAGGAGCAATTGACTGTTTAAAAGTTTATTTAAATTGCAGTAATAATTCGGACCATATACTAAAAGACATTGTGCAGAGTGGAGTTGAAAAAGCGAGTGAAAATAAAACTAGATCTAATGTAGTAATGGGAATAATAATTGCGTTACCATTTCTTATCAAAAGAGTTTCACAAGATACAGTTAAGTATATAATTCGTGCAGTTTACGAAAAAATGGTACAAATTACATATCAAGAGATCTCGTTAAAAACGCTTGTTAGGATTAAGGAGTTAATAGGAGAAGAACAATTTAACGAATACACTTCACATAATTTGAGAAAGGATTTAGAGCAACTTAGTGATGTTTATAACATCGATGGAAGAAATAGTAACCAAGGAGGTATAGAACGTTCTCCTTATCATGTGAGAAACTATTGGAGTGATTTTAACGAAAACGTTATGGAAGAAAGTTTCGATTCCGGTTTGATTAGAAGAAAGAGTTTAAGTGAAATTGTAGAAGATAAGGTGATACTAGAAACAGAAATTAAACTGAATTCGGGACCGGCAATTACAATGCAAATTCATGAAGAGAGTAGGCAAAGTGTAATAGAGGAAGGTGATAGTGAAGAAGATGCACGGTAAGATCTTTTTAATATTCAATTTAGAACTAACAAAATAGGTACGATGCTTAGAACTCATTCCTAATAGAAATCAGTCTGTCAGGATAAAAATAATACGTAATTGCATACAGGATGTGTAGAAAATTGCAAACAATATTAGTTATTTGTATGCCAAAGACGCAAAATACCACTTTGATGGTCGCGGGTGGTCGAAAGGAAAATTGACGGGTGAGGTGCCTTGTGGCCGAGGCCGACAACTCCGAGGCCGTCAAAAACATTTTGCGTCCGCGGCCTACACAAAATTTTATGTGCAACTGTTAAGTAAATAACGAATATACAGTTACATTAAAATTACTTATGTGCACAATCAGTACTAAAATTCTTCGTACGCTGCGAAGTGGCACAAAATAAAATTGATCTAGAAACGCGGATACGTCAAATAACAAATAATTGTATAATTGAGTAATTAAGTATAATTCATATTTAAAATACTTGGTTTTTTGGATTTTTTTTATGGAGTATATTTTTATTTATGTTATACAAATCTAAACGTTTGGATAACACTTACAGTTACCTGCGTCAGTAGTAGTACAATCATTTAATCAAGTTGTGATGTAAGGGTAAAGTTAGGAAAAACTTAAATTTGAAATTGATAAAAGCATTCACAGATAGAAATTAAAATAACCGAGTCAAATCTAACAAAGAAGTAGCTTTGTTAATAAATGCAATTTTTTTTATAGAGAAATTGCAATTTCAACTACATACGTTAAATACAAGAAAAATTAAAGAAAGTTATCTTTTTCATGTGGAAAAATATATATTGAAATCGCAAAACTTTGCTTTGATTCAAACTGAAATTTTATAGATTAAGCCAACCAGAGAAATCTGCGGTAGCTGAGCACGTTTTAAATAATTTAAATCATGACATTCAATATGATAATATGGAAATACTGTCACGACAACCTTATTCTTATGTTCGTTTACAACGTGGATCTATTGAAATATATAAACATCCTAATAACTTCAATAGGCAAGAAGAAAATCTCCGTTTGAATAGGTTTTGGTATCTTGTAATTAATAAGAAAAGGCAAAATGATCCGTCTTAATTCTAATTTTAGCTTACAGTACGTCTAGGTTTTTTTCCTAGACCTTGAAGTAAATCCTTTAACAATTATATGTTAAATTACCACAGCACTATAATTTAACATAAGTAGTTGAAATTAAAATTCAAAATTATATTAAACGTACTACATTGTGTTTTCACTGTAAAATAACACTTACAATTTTTAACAAAGGTTTGACTGGATTATTTTAATTGATGTCAAGTTTCTAGTTGTGAATGCCTTTATCAATTTCAAATTAAAGTTTTTCACAACTTTATACTTACTTCATAACTAATTTTGTTAAATTTATTCTTTGATTATGGCACTGTCCGCCTTCGACCTTTAGAGGGTGTACTGATTTGTCATCCTCAAGGCAGTTTAATAACATTTAATTTATTAATGATCAAGTTATTCTTTACTAAAATTGTATTCCATAGTTGGTTTTATACGTTTATCAAACTGTTGTATTAATAGCAGGCTTATATTGCAATTCCATGTTTTTCAAATTTCATCTTAAACAATTCTGAAAGATTGTACTACTATTGACGAAAATAACTGTAAATATACAATGCTACGGGCCAAAATGTCAATGGAATCTGAAGTAACAGATAAGAGTGGGAGTGCCGTTAGCTCAGTGGTGAAAGAGGTGGGCGTGTTATTAATTTTGTAAATAGGATAGTTCGTAATACATAAGGCGCAATCGGGGAAGGTCATAAATTACAGGGTCGTCAGTTTCTTTATAATCGACAATATCGGGGTCTAAATATCTAAATGAGAGTATTACACTGCAAGCTTCAAAACAACCAAAAAACTTGCTTACCTTACGCCGCATCAACCAGGTGAATCAGTAAAATAAAAGCCTTGATTCGGCGCTTTCTGTAAAGCTTCAAGATATTTGCACGTAACCAAAACAAAATGATGTGCTAACAGACCAGTTGATTGGTCATCAACCTTATTTACTCTAATTTTACTTTAAATCTTACCAGCGTAATTCTAAAGTTTAACAAAATAAAATAAAGAATTGCAAACAATCTAATAACGAAATCTCTCACAAATTATTACGTTAGAAGTATTCATCAAAATCCAAAATTATCTGACCAGTAACATGAATGTAATCAAAATGTTTATCTTCTTGATTTATGTGATCCGTAGATAGTGATACCGCTGTGATATAAGACCAAAATTGTATGTAAAATTGGAAATAACACATAAAGTACTTTAATATGCTAGCTATATTGTAACAAAAATAATAATAATAATAATAATAATAATAAAATAAATAATCAGAGTGTCTATACAGTTGTGTCAATGTCCCAAACCAATAAACTCACGAAAGATAGTAAAGTGCAACCTTTCGTGCGTAAACTTGAATTGAAATTTGATAAACTTCACAATGCAAATATCAACGCACAATGCAAGAAAATGACAATACTATAACACAATAACATCAAGGTCAACAACAGAGTGAATGCGCTTTCAGTAACTTATTTGATCGCTAAGTGAAAGGGATGTGTCCACGCTCGATAACTTCAGTGACCTTGGTAGATTGTATACGCGCCGGTTCATACAGTGCTCACTTCCAACTATTCACCACAACAGCGAAATTCCGACCCACTAAATAATTGAAAAACAAACCCCTTCCCCACAAGATTACGTCATCATTTATATCACTACAGTTAAAAATTTTCCATACTAAAACTTCCCAATTAACATCTCCCAGGAAAAAACAGACCTGATAGAGTTGCAAACATCCAAATTTTCAATCAGAAACACACACACACACACACACACACACACGCACACGCACACGCAAACACGCACGCGCACGCGCAAGCGCACGCGCACGCACATGCACACACAGACACTGACACCGACATAAACACAGATGCAGAGGCAGGCGCAGACGCAGGGACACACACGGACGCAGACAAGGATGCGGACACGGACACGGTCACGGATACGGACACCGACATGACACGGACACGGAAATGGACACGGAAACGGACACAGACACACACGCACGCATGCACCCACACGCACAAACGTGCGCACACATGCACGCACGCTCTCGCGCAGCCACACACACACTGCCATACACACAAACACATACACGCACACACACACACACACACACACACACACACACACACACATACACCAAGGTGGTGTAACATACTCCAATCCCTTGGAATTAAGCTCGATAGTAAGGAACTTTTTGCAAATAAATATCAAAAGAACATGTATGGAAATAACAAGAACTCTAGTTTGTTTAAACATTAAAAAACTGTCCAATATATGCAAACTGCTGTTAGAAAATCCGGTTACACCAGAAGATTTCAAGAATGCTCTATTCTCGCTGAACAGGAGAAGTGCACTGGGAATAATTGGTTTGACTACTAACTTCTGTATTACGTTTTGGGACAAGATTAGTCATATTTATCACGAAGTAGTAATCCAATGTTTGAAATTAGGCAAAATGACGTCATCAGTGACCAGAGCAGTTTTTAACCTTATTCCGAAAAAAGGCGATATAACTTTTTGATAATTGGAGACCAGTGTCAATTTTAATCACAGATTGTAAAATCTTAACAAAGGCCTTGTCCATAAAACTTTCTTCAGTTATCGATACTATTATCGACTCAGATCAGAGTTACAGCGTTCCCGGGAGAACCATTTACGATTCTCTTCACCTACATAGAGACGTTATATTTTACGCAAATAAAGTTAATATTCCATTAGCCATCTTGAATCTGGACCAAAAAGCAGCATTTGATGGTATTACTCACGAATACATTTTTCATGTTTCAGTTAAATCTTGGGAAATATTTTATCGACGCTGTTAGAACTATATACAACAATGCTAGTTATCACATAAGAATTAACTCATTGTTGACGAGTAAAATCAATTTCAAAAGGTGTTCGTCAGGGTTGTCCTCTATTCGGCTTCCTCTACCCCATAGCGCTGGAAACCTTCCTATCCTTATGCAGACAATCACTTGCGGGGGGTGTTTTTTGAAACCGAGAACTCTAAACTGGTCATTAGTGCGTACGCGATTGACATATGTGTTTTTATATCTAGAGAAAGTGACTTTGAAGTGCTACGTACTAACTACGACGTTTTTTCGAGACAGTCCGGATCTGAATTAAGCAATGGAAAACCAATGGGATACTGGACAGGGGCATGGAAAAACAGAATGGATTCGCCACTCGGTTATCAATGGACTAACAAGCACATACAAATTCTTGGGATTCAGTTTTCTCAGAATCAAGAAGCTGTTGCAGAATCAGCGATGGTAAATATAAAAGAAAAAATTAAAGATTCAATTGCAAAATGGAAGAGTCTTACGTCCCCACTATCTATGGCAGCAAAAAAATCACTATTAATCAGGAAATTGCGTCAAAACTGTGGCATTTTTTACAGATCCTACCATTAAAAGAGCTCCAACGGATGTTTATGATTTTTTTCTGGAAAGGCAAGCATTGGTGCAGAGAAAAAGATTTGTGCATGACAGTCAAGTTAGGAGGACTAGGTCTTGTCCATCTAACATCTAAACTAATGGCCTTTCGGTTACTAACCGTTCATAAATTACTGCCAACCTACAAACACCAAAAATGGAAGATAATTATGGAAACGATCATTACCGAGTCAAATAATTACGGAACCTCATGGCAATGGCTCTTCATAGCAAAAGACAAATGTGAAACGAGCACAATATCGCCATTCATACAGTCTCTAAAAACTGCGACGAACTCTATAAACATTAATATCGACAGGTTCCCAAGAGATCTCAGGGACATCAAAGGTATTCCAACAGATTGTTCCTTAATCCAAAAGACTAAACCGCCACTGTTTGTGAATGCTTTGTCTGAGAATGGATACAACACAATCTCCGATTTTACGAAAGGGAATAAATGGTTGTTAGACAAAGAGTTACTTGCAAAGTTAAACAGCAAACCACCAACGTACGCGAAAAATTTATAAAACATTACCAGAGAATAAAAGATTTCTTTGAAGAAGTATATAAAGAAGATGGAAGAAAAAAAGTATGTATTTAAGCAGCTGCAATTAAATTTTACAAACATAAACAACAACAGGTCTGTAATAAAGAAGGGAACCCTACAGAAAATTCGAGAAAAGCTGACAGTCGAATGGTATAGGAGAATAGATAATAGAGAAGGACGACGGAATGACAAGTCAATCATTTGGGGGTCGTTTCACAATAAACTGGATTATAGCATAGACAGCGAAATAGCTAAAGATATATTAGCGGATTTAGTTTTTTTACAGATGTCTGGTTTAAAAGACACAAGTATTTGTCCTTACTGCCCCACAACAATCGATACATCGTGGCATATAATCTTAGAATGTCAAAAAACAGTTGTGGGAATTCGTTAACACGATAGTATATCAACTAACAAGTAAAGAGTGTACGATCGAAAACCTGTACAGTGGATTAAATTTGACTTGGCAAACTTACTAATAACAATGGTTAAGAGCACTATTTACAGAACACTGACAAATTGCCTACGAAAGAATGCAGAAGTACCGTATAAGGAAGTATTTTTAAAACGTTGAGAAACAAAATAACAAATGAGTACGCCTGTTCCTTAGGGAATCAAAACATGGAAGGGTTTGTGAATATCTGGTGTGCCAACGACATGTGCGTTATAAAACAAGGTCAGCTAGAATTCTCGGAACATTTAATGTGAAACAAATAATATATATTTGTAATGTAACGTGATCAAGTAATATGTAAATATTGTTGTAAATAAATAATAATAATAAACACACAGGCACGCAGGCACACACACACGCACAGACACGTACAGCCTCGCATAGATACGCACGTACATGCACAGACACGTACAGACACGCAAGACACGTACAGATGCGTATAGACACGTACAGACACGCATATACACGCAGAGACACGCACAGGTACGCACAGACAATCACACACACACACACACGCGCACACACACACACTCGCACGCACACGCACGCATAGACACGCAGAGACACGTATAGATACGCACAGAGACGCACAGACACGCACACACACACTCGCACGCACACGCACGCATAAACACGCACAGATACGTACAGACACGCACAGACACGCATAGACACGTACAAACTCGCACAGACACGCACATATACGCACAAACACGTGCAGACACCCATAGACACGTATAGACACGTACAGACACGCACAGATACGACACGACAGACACGCGCCGCACACACACACACACACACACTCGCATGAACACGTACGCACAGACACGCACAGACACGCACAGATACGTACAGACACGCACAGACACGCACAGGCACACACAGACACGCACAAACACGCACAGATACGTACAGACACGCATAGACACGCAGAAACACGCACAGACACGTACGGACACGCATAGATACGCAGAAGGACGCACAGATACGCACAGACACGCACACACACTCGCACGCACACGCACGCATAGACACGCACAGATACGTACAGACACCACACGCACATACACACACACTCGCGCACACACGCACTCACAGACACGCACAGATACGTACAGACAATCACACACACACACGCGCACACACACACACTCACTCGCACGCACACGCACGCATAGACACGCAGAGACACGTATAGATACGCACAGAGACGCACAGACACGCACACACACACTCGCACGCACACGCACGCATAAACACGCACAGATACGTACAGACACGCACAGACACGCATAGACACGTACAGACTCGCACAGACACGCACATATACGCACAAACACGTGCAGACACCCATAGACACGTATAGACACGTACAGACACGCACAGATACGTACAGACACGCACACGCGCACACACACACACACACTCGCATGAACACGTACGCACAGACACGCACAGACACGCACAGATACGTACAGACACGCACAGACACGCACAGGCACACACAGACACGCACAAACACGCACAGATACGTACAGACACGCATAGACACGCAGAAACACGCACAGAAACGCACAGACACGTACGGACACGCATAGATACGCACACGCACGCATAGACACGCACAGATACGTACAGACACCACACGCACATACACACACACTCGCGCACACACGCACTCACAGACACGCACAGATACGTACAGACACGCACAGACACGCATAGACACGCACAGACACGCACAGGCACACAAAGACACGCACAGGCACGCACAGATACGTACACACACGAACAGATTCGCACAGACACGCACACACACGCGTACGCACACGCACTCACAGACACGTACAGACACGCACAGATACGTACAGACACGCACAGCCACGCGCACACACAGACAGACACACTCACAGACGCACAGACGCGCACAGGCACACACAGACACGTACAGACACGTGCAGACACGCACAGACACGTACATACTCGCACAGACGCACAGATGCGCACAGACACGCACAGACACGCACAGGCACGTACAGACACGCACAGATACGTACACGCACACATACTCGCACGCACAGACACGCACAGGCACGCACAGATACGTACAGACGGATAGACACGCACAGATACGTACACACGCACAGATACGCACAGACACGCGCACGCACACGCACGTACAGTCACGCACAGATACGTACATACACGTACATACACGCACAGGCACGCACACGCACACACACACGCACGCACACGTACGCACAGACACGCACAGACACGCAAACACACACACACACACACACACAGAGACGCACAGACACGTACAGACACGCAGACACACACGCATAAACACGCACAGACACACACAGGCACACATACACACGCACAGACACGCACAGATACGCACAGGCACGCACTCATACGTTCACACACGCACAGATACGCACAGACACGCACACGCACACACACACGCGCATGCACACGCACATACAGACACGCACAGATACGTACACACACGCACAGACACACTCTATAGAGGGGTGGATCGATGTGGATAACGTTAAATGTTATTATATAGTATTAACGATTTAATTTAAGCCCAAAAAATTTTATTACATATTTTTTAATGTTTTACTAAAGTCGGTGAAAAGTCAAACTTAAGGATACGGTGTTAGAGCGACGTATCTTTTCTTTTGGGGGGGGGGGTGTTAATAACATATCGTTAAATTAAAAATTATTATTAAATACATAAATAAAAACTTTACCTCGAATAGGATTTGAACCTACTACCTGTACTTTGCTAGAGTGCCGCTCTAACCAATCGATGTATTTAATAAAATTAGTAATAATTTTTAATTACATATTTACTTTTGAACTTATTCGTTCATAACAAAACTTATAACATATCGTTAAATATTATTAAATATCATTAATGTATACATCTTATATTGTAATTTAATCCAATACATTCTCGTTACCTGTTTTCTGTTTTTTAAATGTATGTATACGCTATCATCATTAGCGGTCGACTAGAGCGGACTAAAGAAAATTTCTAACATATATACCATCAGCTAATCTGGTGAAAGTGAAAGTAAAAGTTATGAAAGTTTAATGAGTTCTGAGTAGCCTAAAGGTCCTTGATCATCATTATTCATTAGAATTTGTTTGTTTTTGAAGATCTCTAAACTTTCATAAAAATCAAGTTCGTGCTTATTACTAACATGTTTGATTAATGATACCTCATCTACTACATGATTTTTATCAAACATATGTAGGGCTACGGCACACTTGTACCAACGTTTGTATTTAATATGAGCTAAATGTTCTTTAAAGCGAATTTTGATAGGTCGTTTAGTATGCCCACATATATTTGTTCACAATTTTTAGAATTAATCTTATAAATCCCCAACCTATCCTGCTTATCCACTTTATCTTTTGGATTGCCTAAAAGAGTTTTCAAACTATTATGTGAAGTAGTGACTGTTTTTTCTAATTAATTTTGGAGTAGCTTTTAGGTATACTTTTGTATAAGCAGAATAGTTTGGTTGATTAATGATACCTTATCTACTACATGATTTTTATCAAACATATGTAGGGCTACGGCAGACTTGTCCCAACGTTTGTATTTTATACGAGCTAAATGTTCTTTAAAGCGAATTTTGATAGGTCGTTTAGTTTGCCCCACATATATTTGTTCACAATTTTTACAATTAATCTTATAAATTCCCGACCTATCCTGCTTATCCACTTTATCTTTTGAATTGCCTAAAAGAGTTTGCAAACTATTATCTGAAGTAGTGACTGTTTTCAAATTAATTTTGGAAAAGATTTTAAAGAACATTTAGCTCATATAAAATACAAACGTTAGGAAATATTTTCTACATTTTATTGTTGATAAGCTATTGATACCTTCTCGTTAATCACTCTCCAATGTGCATACTGTATTGCTGAACTTTTATGGCTAACTTCCTACACGTACTGAACATACGAGATTAGACAAAACTGATACGGCGTATTCAATATCATTTTTATACTCAATTTATTTCGCTGGCAAACCAGAATAACTTATAGTAAGTAGTTAAAAAAACAGTTTGTTAATCGTATCCGATTTCCGACAAAAAAAAAACTAAAATATAGCTAGAAAATGCTCAAGAAACAAACTTCGTACACTCGATCGAAACGAAATATAATTTTTTTTTTAAAGAATTCTAAATGAAATAAATAGTTTGAATGTTTGAAATTTAACTGTGATGGTTTATTAAGTATGCATTTTTCTAATTACGGGAATTGAATTAACTGAAAAATATCACTTGAAAAAAGGAAATCCAAAACGTAACAACCTAAAATATTTAGCATCTGTTGAAATGAATTTTAGTTCTCTTGTCAATCCATGCCACTGACGTTTTTGCGCTTGCGGTTGCTCCTTCTGAATTAGTTTAATGCGCATGTGTAGCATGTAATAAACTATTGCAAAACGATCACTTTTTACATTAAAAATGATGCAATACGTTTTTTTTTGAGTGAACGTAGAGAAAAAATAGTTAAAAAACATCCCGTTATCGCGATATATAGACCCCAATCCAGATTATCACAACGTATTCCTCTGATGGAAGCCTGAAGTACCCCGAATATGCAAGATCAAAGTAGCTAAGCTTGCTTAGACGGGTTCAATCTAAATGTCTGCCATCAGATAATATTTCTCTCTCTTCCATTAATATGAACAAACATTGGACAAGACGCCAGGCGGGTTTTGTATCCCATTCTTTTTCGATCTACTTTCAACCTGCCTTATTTCGTGGCGGTTTTCACATCTCAAAGGGAGTCCATTACCTTGAGCATTTAAAATCATACGTAAAGGGCTGTAGCTGTTTTGAGCCTTTTTACAAGTATTTAAAATCATATGTGCATTGCGTCTTTCTCTTATCGCTTTATTACTTAATATCGAGTATGTGCCTTTCGCTTCCGAGAGACCTCGACCTTTCACTTATACCTGAGCAGTTTATTACGTAATACCAAGGTCAGAACTTTACGTTCACTTTTATGGATTATGCAATACCAAGATCATACCTTTCACTCTGGAAAAACCTAAATTTTGCACTTATGACTGATCAATTTATTACATAATACTCTAAGCTCACACCGTTCACGTGGGAAAAACTACGTAATAATGCTTAATCATACTACTTCTTTCTTCCAACAAGAAAAAAAATACGCATTTAAGTTTTAAAAATATGTTTATTGCATTGAGGTTCTATAGAAAGGATGTATTGTACGGGGCGGCCAACTAAGAATGCGAGGTACTGTATCTGGGAAACTATACATCGTAGAGACTTGCGGAAAAAAAGTTATTACTAAAACGGCCAATACAAAAAGCTGGTAAATATTTTCATGTTTCTGAAATGGCCGCTAGGGGGCGTAACTGCAATCATTAATCTAAAAAAAGTGATGTTTCTGTGAATTCTGCTATATTAACCTAATAAAAAAATAACTGATCTTTGAAGTCGAGGATAATCTGAACTTTTTTTGTTTGGCACTTTTTGACGTATGTCTAAAAATAAAGTGGTGGGGGGTATTCAAAGGTTTCCTTAAATCACCCCCCGTATCTCCGCAACGGCTAATCCGATTTTAACAAACTTGGGCTCGTTGAAAAGAGCTTTTGTTAGTTTCACATGTCGTCGCTAGAGTTCTTTGTTCGACATTCCGACAGAAACTTTTAATTTTCGCAAAAAAATTGAATGCATTGGTATGACCTTTTTCATGAACAAGTAGCTAAATGATGCCTAAACAAGCTCGCGAAAACCGCATCTCGATATCTTGTTCCTAACCTAAAATATCGGCCAAAGAAAACTTTATATGAAAATCCCTTAAATCAAAATTTTGTTTAACTATATTTTTCTGGAATTGTTTCTATTATGTAAGTTGTGGCCCTAAAAAGGACCGATTTAAAGGAGGAAGGTTTTTGATGCCCCTGTAAATGCTCGAAATGCTGACCATCACGCTCTATGCACTGCTGAAGCCTCTCAGGACTAGACAAAACTGCAGCTTCAATTTCGGCTCTCGGTATGTTACGTATTGCGTTACGAATCCGGTTTTTCATATCTTCTCTAGTAGTAGGTTGAGTCCGAAACACGATGTCCTTTAAGCGCCCCCATAAATAAAAATAGAGGCAAGTTAAGTCTGGCGATCGCGGAGGCCATGGAAACAGACTTCCTCTTCCAATCCACCGCTGTTGAAACATTGCATTAGTATGCTCTCGCACATTAATAGCAAAATGTGCTGGGCAACCATCCAACTGCAAAACAATTTTTGCCTTGTTTCCAGAGGCACATCTTCCAACAACAACGGTAATTGATTGGCCAAAAAATCAAGAAATATATTGCCATTTAGGGGTTGCTCGAAAAAATATGGCCCAATAATTCTGCCTCCCAGTATACCACACCTTACACTTAAACTATAACGTCCTTGGCACTGAACTTCTCGCAACCAATGGGGATTTTCTGCAGACCAATAATGCATATTGTGCAGATTGACTCGCCCGTTACTATTGCAGGTGGCTTCATCGGTCCAAAAAATTTGAAATAAAAATTCTCTATTTTCGCGTATCATGCCTAACATCCAATGGCAATAGTCTAAGCTTCGATCAAAATCTTCCTCTTTCAAGGCCTGATGCAAAACGACATGATATGGGTGCATTCTTAAAGTAATTAAAAAAAAGTTTAAACGAATACCTATATAATTTGATGGCCATTAGAACTTACCTATGGTCCTCCAAAATATTTTGAACCGTTGTCCGTGATATGCCCAACTCAGTGGATAATGCTCTTGTGCTAACATGAGGATTTCCTTCAATATATCCCAGTACACGGTTAATATTTTCTTGGGTTCTTCCAATTCTTTGCCGTTGAAACGTAGGCCGAAAACCACCATTGGCTCGTAAGCTCGCCACTAATCGGGGAAAAACTTTTACATCGCAAGGACGCCGATTTGGATATCGAGCCGCGTAAACTCTTTTAGCTACTGCGGCATTCTGAAGACATTCAAAATAAACCGCAAGCATATCAACAGCTTCATTGTTCGTAAAACGCATTTTGAAAGCACAAAAATTGCTCAAAGTAACGCGAAAGTATTGACAACTATTGACAATTTGAGGATTATGTATGTTTTGTTTAGGTATCTGTTTCCATTGCCTGCTTCTATTAATTGTATTTTTCGTATATATCCATAATGAATATGCATTTAAACAAACAAAAAATAGGCCTTTCGTATAACCTTTAGCATTGCTTACTTGCCCTTAGGAATTTCAAAAAGGGTGATTTTATTCTGGTGAATAAATTTATAAACATTTAAAATCGCCGAAATTGAAGCTGCAGTTTTGTCTACCCATAAGAGGCCTCAGCAATACACAGAGTGATGGTCAGCATTTCGAGCATTTACGAGGGCATTAAAAACCTTTCGCCTTTAAATCCGTCCTTTTTAGGGCCACAACTTACATAATAGAAACAATTATAGAAAAATATAGTTAAAAAAAAATGTTTAATGATTGTCGAATAAAGTTTTCTTTGGCCGATATTTTAGGTTAGAAACAAGATATCGAGATGCGGTTTTCGCGAGCTTGTTTAGGCATCATTTACCTACTTGTTCATAAAAAAGAGTCATAACAACGCGATTAATTTTTTTGCGAAAATTAACCGCTTCTGTCGGAAGTCGAACAAAGCCCTCTAGCGACGACATGTGAAACTAACAAAACTAACAAAAATTATTTTAACATTTGTACCCCAAGAAAAGCTCTTTTCAACGCGCCCAAGTTTGTTAAAATCGGATTAGTCGTTTCGAAGATGCGTGGGGTGATTTAAAGGAAACCTTTGAATACCCCCCACCACTTTATTTTCATAGATACGTCAAAAAGTGCCAAACAAAAAAGTTCAGATTATCCTCGACTTCAAAGATCAGTTATTTTTTTATTAGGTTCCCTCCACTTTAAATGCTCTTCGAATGCACACGTAGCGCGCCATGTAGGTTGGCGCTCATGTTTGGGATCAAAGCTCTAACTCTTTTGTAAGAGTTTTTTAGTCGAGTAGATTTGGGTTGGCATTTGCCAACCCCAATCTATGTAATGATCTTCCACTGATCTGGTTTGAGAGTTTGTCTGGAATCGATGCAATGCGAGTGTAAATAAAGCCAACATACTGCAAGAGTGTTGAAATCACCACTGCACTTTTGTGATGTACATTGTTCTTAAAATTAAGATATGTTACCTTTACATGTTGTTCCAACCAAAAGCACTGTATATTCCGACGTTCTGAATCTTCCTTCAGTGGCTGCTACAATATCCGTTTTATTTTTATTTTTTTAATTGCTGTTAGCGACGCAGAACCTTCGCTTAAGGCATTACTGTTTTAAGTTTGAATGTGACGCTTAAACCTTTAATAAGAGCTCTCCAATCAAGCAGATTACAGTTGGGAAAGATGTGACCACCATTGATAATCTGTGTAGACTACCACAGGAATTACTGCTGGCTTCGGAAGTTTGTCTGACAGTGCCATGCGACTGTAAACAAAGCTACAGGTCAAGGTGCAAATACTGCAGTAGTGTTGACATGATCACTTTGATCTTTTGAAGATGGTTTCTTTAAAAATTAACACGTGTTGCCTTCAAATATTGTTAACCCTTTAACCAAAACATAATTTTATATTCACTGACAGTAAAATTTGAGATAAAAGCTTATTTTTCACCAAGAAGTAGCTCATGGGAAATGCAAGTAGGAAAGAGTGGGGTCACATTGGACACTTTTTATTTAGTATTTTTTTTCGTTATATATAAAATACTAAAATTTATAATAATAGAACAATTAGAGTGCACACGATGTTAAATTTTTCCATGTTCTAACTAAATTTTTAATGTTAGCATTTTTTCTTTCCCTAACTACTGCAAACGTCCAATATCTCCCCATTCGGAGGGCGACCTTGGTCAAGCCAAAGGGAGATAATGTACAGAAGTAGGAGGTGGGTTTAAACTGGCAATAAGGAGTATTGAATGCTTAAAAATTATTTGATGTATAATACGTGATAAAGAAAAAAAGTCCTGTAAAGTCTCTGTGAAATACAACATATCTTTGAATCGTTCAAGGTTATCCACCAAAGGATACGGCAATTTGCATCATATATCCTTCCCTAGAACAAAGACGTTCAGTCATAGAGAACCGGTAAGGTACAACATGGCGCTTCAAAATGTCACTTCATAACCATCCGACTGCGTTTCTGATCGATAACTTTCAATAAACTTTAATAATCGCCTTTTTGTGTAGCATTTGTAAATATTGTTGAGAACTTAGTTGGACTCGGTAGTGTTATCTATGTTTTCTGCATTCTCTGAATTGGCAGTTTCTTGTTTCTTTTTTTATAGTTAAGTTTTCATGTGAAATAATGAGTTGTCATTTACCGAATCTAAGTACTTTTAAAAAAGGGGGCCAATGATTGCATCGTTGATAATTGCATAGTTTCGTTGAAGTTTAAATCAATTAAGAGGGTTAAAGTTTACATCCAATAAAATGTAATATAAAAATAAGATGTAGTTACAAATTAGTCGGGCCCAGCGTTGGGTGTCAAATTCCCTTTTACGGGCTGATGTTCTAGTGAGTATCATGTTGGTAACATCTTCACATCCGGGACCTCTTCTTCACTCTCAGATGGAACATTATCCTAGTATTTAACTTCCTCTTTTTTATCACTGTCAATGATACACTTTTTTGGGATTTTTGCTGTTGGGGGTGAGCCAACGCTTAGGCTTTTCTTCAATTTCGTGTTTCTCTGGCGAGTTATGGGTTTTCCTTGTTCTCTCCCTTTTGGGCTGTTTTTCCTCTAATGGGTTTTCAGATAGGGAAATATTTACTGACATGGTACAAGGAACGACTGCAATGATGTTGATGGTTTGTTGAAATCTACAGTAACATGAATGTTACTTGTCTGAGAATTGCAATGCAGTGATGAATCAGTATCTTTTGAAGGAATCGGAGCAGATCGATCGGTAACAAAATGACAACAAAACTTCATGATTAAAAACGTTTCTGTCGAATGGAACTATTTCTGAAAACTTAATATTAACTGGATTAGCAGCCCTTCCCCGTGATTGTAATCATATAATGTGCAAATTATAGTTCTGAATTGTAAATTGCATCGACCAAGCATTCACATAATTGTTAATAAATGTCTTGAAAGCACCATTTCATCCGATGTATGCGTCAAGGTTAAAATGCTATTACTTCTGAAATATTCGATATCTCCTTTTCCAGATGTACTTCAGAAAGCGTCAATTGTATTTCAGAAAGTATCAGATGAATTGTAAAGCGTCAAATTGATTCCGCTGACGCCGACACCAACGCCGACACCAACGCCGACACCGACGCCGACACCGACGCCGACACCGACACGGGCACGGAGACGGACACGGACACGGACACAGACACTGACACTGACACGCACACATACACACGCACACACACGCACCACACACGCACACACACGCACACACGCACACACGCACACACACGCACACACCACACACACACACGCACACACACACACACATATATATATATATATATATATATATATATATACATATAATCAAATTGCCTGGACAAGCAAAAACTATTATATCTATTGACAACAAACGAAATGTCATAACAATGTTCTGTTTTACCTTAAAAGTAAGAATTACTTCTGAATTACAATGGTGCTGGAGAAATGAAACTTGTAAAACATTGTGGCGTTTGTAGAACTTCAATGTGAAAACGGCCGGTGGAGTCTATGAATTATAAAACGGCTTAACTTGGATAAGGTCAGAGTGTTCTATAATGCTAAAGAAAGGAGGTAAAAAATCGCTCACAGCAACAGAGTTAGAAGTAATGGTGATTTGGATAGAAGATAAACGTTGAAAACTATTTAAGAAAGACTGCAGCGCAAGTTTCAGAGAATTATTGAGCTTTCCACTGTTAGAAACGACTTAGAGAGAAAACCCTTTACTTAGAAATTAACGGACTATTAATCTGTAAATATGAACTCAGATGAAAATTAACGAAAGAGATCCGAATATGTTCAGAACCTAAACAGATCTGTTTTGCTAACGGTCAAAAGGTCGAGCCAAAGCTGGTGATCAGAGCTAGATAGGCAGAAATAGTCCAATACACTGACAAGCACGCTCTCCAAATATGGTACAAAGTTACTTATTTTGTGGGCGTACTTGAAGCTTTACGACAATGCCGACGTTTAAGCAAATGTATAGGATTTAAGACATGCTATAAGGAAAATATGTGCTACAATCACCTCGCATATGCTTAAAAATGTGAATGACCTGAATTTTATCATCGCCTAGGTTACTGTCTAGCTGCCAATGGTAGTTTGTTTGAATACTTCTTTAATTTTAAAAGCTTATTATTTATGCTACTTGTTTTTTGTTTTAGTTGTTTGTTCTCCTGTCGTAGAAAATAAGTAAAGTTACTGATCTACGTTTCAGATTTTTTTACGTTGATATTCGATGAGAATTCTTTATGAAGAACCTTCACAACATTTGTAATTGACAATAGTTTGATAGTATATATCATATTAAGGTCTGTAAATTACCTAGTTACGTAATTTTTCATTGACTATTAAATTTTATTTTTAATTTTTCTGCAGCACCATTTTGTTGAATAAAACTAAAGAGTAGTTCATCAGATGCGTTTTGTTATTGTCTACAACTCTCCCATTTATTGTTTTTCTTTCACTTTAACGGTAGAGATATCACTACTCCTCTGATGATGATTACAACTGTAGTCGAAATATATGGAAAATTCTAATACATGTTATTATTTTCTTTTTGGCACACGTACCACAACAGAAGAAACGAAAGGAAAAAAAATTGTTAAATGTTCGTCAAATAGCTTAACCTTATATTAATAACTGATAAAACTCATTTTGGGGATGAAGTATTTAAACGTTTACAAATGAAGTAATTAATGTGGATTGGGAATTGCTATTGAGCTTTTCAAAAATTTAAGAGTTGTTCAAACAGTATTGTGTATTAAGCCCGCGCTATCGAAAACAAACTTGAAGCGATTCTTTTGTAACTAAATAAAGGTGCGTTAAGCTTTATGAATAAAGTTAAACAGTATTGGCCATTGAAATTACTGAGTTAAATATATGTGCGTTTATTAACAGTACTCGATCGACCGTTTATAGACAATTAAGAATTTAGTGATCAAGTGTAATTAAAATATTCTGCGACATACATTTTTTAGGGCATTCAGTAAAATCAAATGTCCCGGTTTTTACACGCATCATTTAAGTTATCGAATGGTACGACGGAAAGTAGAAACCCCGTTAAAGGTCGGTTATTAGCGACAAGTGTACATACATACTCAGGATTACTTAAATCCCATTGGATAGGACATTATACTGCATAAGGGACTACAAACTTTATATGTGTAAAAATAATTTCAGTTATTTTAATGGTAGAAGTTTGATAATTTTTAGAGATGTCATTCTTTATATCGTAAATTTTCCTCAGGCACTAAGAATAACCAGTCTCCATTACTTGTTATTATATGTTTAGAGCATAATATTTAGAAATCTTAAGTCTATAAGAATTGATTTTTTGTATGTGTTGCTTTACCGAAGCAGCCAAGATATATGTAAATGCTTTGCATACTATAACAATATTATATTATTAGATTTCGTTGTTTTCTTTGTACTTGACGCTACATTAATCATTACACCGTAAAAAAATAATCAAACTTTTGACATTTTGGCTAAATAATTGGTCTGAAAATTGTTTATTTTGAGTTAGATCGATTACAAAGGTCAATCGCTTTGCATTTATTAAAAGTCATTGAGTACACGTTTATATACATTTTAGAGATAAAGAATGGCAAATAGTATTTGTAATTAATATTTTGCGGTTAAAAATTAATAGACCGAATGATTATTTTCCAAATTGGGTGATATTTATTAATTTCAGAATTTGTATGACAGTTATAAATATTAGTTTATGCATATACGAGGGTAAATTAGAAAGTATCCGAATAACGCCTTATTACTTTGATTTTATTAAGCTTTCGATAAAGTTATTTGAATGTTAATTGAACTTGAAGATTTTCAAAATTGGATTGACGTATATATGTTTCCTGTTTTGGAATTAAGATAGAGATTACTGTGACAAAATTTAACCTATTTAACGTAGTGAAGGAGTGTTGTACGAATTGAACGTTGGAACTTGAATGGTGTATGGTTTTACTGAGTCGGCTACAGTTCTATCTTCCACTGTAAGATAGGACTAACTTAATAACTCGCTAAGCACTATTTATTTCAGAGCAATTTGAGACTTTGTTGGCGGACTGAATGTTGTTATTTATTGTTTTATGGTGTAAGGTGTTTGAACCTAAATGTTAACCATTTTATGGCTTCCAGTTTCTTGAGACGCTCATCAAGTATTCGTTCGGTATTGATAATGTCCAGATGTACCAGGCAGGTTTTCCAAGGTTATCCTCTCAGATTCACCTCACATCAGATTCACAGAAGTTATATAAATCAACATCACTGTAATCAGTGGTAAAATCAGCCTCCCTCTAATTCAAACTACACCTACCTTCCTTTAAATAATAACAGTAATACACATCATTTGCCTCTCTAGTTAAATAAATGCAGGGTTAATCTATTACCCACCATGGCGTCCTTGAGCTCAGCAGTTTACGTATGTCTTGCTACTTGTGCGACTCGTTCTGCAAAAATAAGATTTTATTAGTTCTTTAGATGTTACCAGTTTGTTCTCTAAATGAAATGAATTTTTAAGCCCTTCCCCCCCCCCCCTGCATGGGCTCTTGTCGCAGTTTTTAAACCTCCCTGGTAATTTCTACTTTCTAGTCATGTAGAACTGTTGTCCTCACTGCACCCGAACCTATGTTTTCGTAATATAGTGCTATCCACATACCAGCTGTATGATTACAGCTGGAGTCGAAATTCGCCTCTTCGCATTGACCTAGATTCTTTAACTTCTGCTACCAACGGTTCATTTTTGATAATTCCTTCTTATGTGGCACTCTTTTAACACTCCAAACATATATATATATATATATATATATATATATATATATATATATATATATATATATATATATATATATATATGCAGACTGTAAAATTGGTGCGAAATTATTATGTTGCTTCTTAACCATCTTAGATTTAGGTAGATAAAATGTTTAAATATGAAAGTTGTGTATTAACTTCTTTTCCGCAACCTAAAAATATCCACAATTACACAGGGTGTTGCATTTTCGGATACCAGTATCCAACTTAAATTTAAATTGAACACCTGTATATTTTTAAACATTCTTATTCTGTCATCAGTTGCTTATGTAGTAATGTTTGGTTTTTAAATTCGGATCAGCCGTGACAGAGTTATTTAACTTTTTAGGACAAAATTGATGCATGCAAACATAACGAATAAAATTGGCAGCGGCTACATTGTGATAGACTAATGAAAAATATTTTGTCAAATGTTTGTCAAGATCATCTACTGTCATCTGAAAAATTAAAGGTAAATTCCGTTGTACACAGTGTTTGCTACGGTCGTAAAATAACTTAATATTTCGATTGGCCATAACTCAATTTTTAAATGGAACACTCTGTATTTTGTAACTGATTCAGATAGAGAAATAAATTCTCTTTCGATTTTATATGGGCTTTGCTATACCTAAAGTTGACACCTTTTTAATTATTGCAGTTTTAAGAACAACAGGACCGTGTTACGCGAATTGTAATTTTAGAATGAAATTAATGGAAGGAATACCAGAGGAATTTACAATAAGTGTTCGAACACACCGCCATTTGGTTGCATGCACAGTTGAATTCGTTCCGTCAAATGAACGTTGAACATCAATTAGCATGTTATAGGTCACTTGGCAAAAATCATCAGGAATTATCTATTTCATATCTTCGTTAATAGTTGGAGAAGTTTGGTAAACAATGTCTTTTATACAGCGCCAAAGGAAAAAATCTAAAACAGATAGGTCTGGAGACTTAGCAGACCAGTTCTGTGGACCACATCGTTCAATCCAGCGACCAGAGAATCTGGAATGTGGAGGTGCACCATCATGTTGATACCACAATCTAGGTACATTTTTAGGGACAAGTTACAGTTAATCGTTCAATTCATGTTCACGAAAGTGGAGATACATTTGACCATTAAGATGGTTCTTCAAAAAGTGTAGACCAACAACTTGTGTCCCGACAATTCCACCCCGCACGTTTATTGACCACTGGTGATTATGATCTACTGCTCTCACGAATTCGTGCTTATCGGTAGCGTAATAATGGAAATTTTTCTGATTAGGAAGGCCTCTGTTACTTAAAGTCGCCTCATCGGTAAGAAGGGCACATTGTAGAAAGTCTGGTTCGGTATTTAATTTGGATACGGTAGGAATGGAATTTATTGCTTTTAAAAATACAGTGTACAGATGTATGACTTGCATCAACAATTTGTTGAGAAATTTTTGAGTGGACTGGTGAGGATTTTCAACCACTACAGCAACAACGATTAATACGTTTTCACTATGGGTTACATGATTTGCACGCTTTGTGTAATTAACACTGCCTGTTGTTTCAAACCCCCGTTTGAGTCTTTCGAAGCTAACATCAGATAGGTGTCTTCTGCCAGGATACTTCTGAGCATAGCTTCAGGATTCAAGAAAACAGTTTCGATCACATTCTCCTAATGCATAGATCATGTCAACGTGCTCTTCTAATGCACAAAACACTAAACTTATACAGCACAACACACAAATGCTAATTTACTGTGAATTAATATGACAAGTTTTTGTTTTTTGCAGTTGCTTTCACATCCCTCTAAAAAATTACAATTCGCATAACACGGTTCTGTTATTCTTAAAACTGCAATGATTTAAAGTGTCAACTTTAGGTATAGGAAACCTAATATAAAATCGAAAGGGAATTTATGTCTTTATCAGAATCACTTACAAAATACTGGGTGTTCCATTTAATATTTAATAATAAGTTATTGTACCACCGTATAAAACCCCATGTACAATGGAATTTCATTTTTAATTTTTCGGATGTCAACAGATAATCTTGACAAACGTTTGACAACATATTTTTGACTAACCTGTAACAATATGGGCTCTGCGTGCGTGTGTGCAGGTGTGTGTTTGTGTTTGTGCTTGTGTTTTTTTGCACGCTGTAAGCTAAATCAAGCTGGTACTTTGAATTGAGGGTTGGCCTTGCAAGCTGTAAGTTAAACCAATTTGGTATTTTTGAATTGTGGTTAGATTGAGATTGATTTGATTGAGATTTTTCTCTGCTATTATTTGGATTCCAGACAAGTATTATGAAGTAAGAAATGTAAGTAAAGCGTTAAAAACAGTAAAACCTTTAAGAGGAGTTATAACTGAAAAAAGCAAAATCAAAAGCGGAACATTGTAATTGCAGTTGTAATGTAATATAGATAAATATTAACTTAGCACATTCACAATCTATATAGGCACGCTATATATTTACGCACGATACAAACGTTATACACATTTTTAATACTGTAATAGAAAAATTATTGATTAAATCTGACGTTAATCACACAAATGGTGGAAAAAGCGTTACCACGCGAGGTACATGACTCTAATAAAGTATAAAATTTGTTGTCTGACCAAAAGAACTCTAAGTAAATTAAAAATAAACAAGACTACAAAGAACTATCAGCGTTAATCATGGAGTGAAAATCTCAATGAACTTTGTGTTTTGCGATAAAAGCGTTAAATTATTGAGTGTTTCATATCTGCACGGGTCTATACAGTAAATCGTCTTGTGATTGCAATTATATGATTGATTTTAAGACTGAGTAAGTGAGAAAATTTTTGGTTCTACTTTTGACACTTATTACTTTACGGGGAGTTCTGTGCTGGCATTCGAACTGAACGGTCACATTTAGAGAGAGCCCACCAAGAATTGTTGTATGCAGGGGAGATTTAACTTCGGTTAATGATCCCGGCACCTACGTCCGAATATTTGTAATTTTCATTACAACTTCAGAAACGAGTATTACCCGGTCACACTATTGACCTTCATATATGCTCTTCTAAGATCATATATAGGAAGAAAGAGCTTTGACTGCGAGCGTAAAATTAATCGACACACACACACACACACTCACACACTCACACACTCACACACCACACACACACACACACACACACACTCACACACTCACACTCACACTCACACACACACTCACACTCACACTCACACTCACACTCACACTCACACTCACACTCACACTCACACTCACACACTCACACACTCACACACTCACACACTCCACACTCACACACTCACACTCACACTCACACTCACACTCACACTCACACTCACACTCACTCTCACACTCACACTCACACTCACACTCACACTCGCACTCGCACTCACTGCACTCGCACTCGCACTCGCACTCGCACTCTCACTCACACTCACACTCACACTCACACTCACACTCACACTCACACTCACACTCACACTCACTCACACTCACACTCACACTCACACACACACACACACACACTCGATAGACTCCATAATAGGAATCGACTATGGGATTCGATTACTACTACTCGATTATAGTAACCTTGTTTATTATACTCGAGTGTAGCAAGTCGAGTTTTGCACATCGACTTTCTGTTGACGAGGAATCGAATTATTTTTCAATGGATTCTGCGAGCGGTATGTGTGTCCAGACACCGTAACATAACGTGTAGTTTTCACTATTTGAGATCGGAAGCGAAGTCACGCCCACGCACAAGCTGCAAGAGGACATCGCGCGGAAGATGGAGCCGATTGAAGTAACGCTAAGAAATCAAATCCGAGATTTGAGAGAAGACAAGATAAAACTTGAAAGGGTAATGGAAAACCAGTTGAGAGAATTGGCAAGATTGAACGCCCAGGTGTCAAGACTCACGATAATGCTTGAGGCCTAACAAGGGAGAACATCAAACATGGCCAGAAACGACGAGGTGGTAAAAACTCCGATAATGGCAAATAAACCTAGGGAGTAAAAGAAACAAGTCGTAAACCACGAAGACATGGAAGCTACGACTTCTCAAGCACCAGACGAAGGCATCCCCATCGACGAGGAAGGCTTCACACAAGTTACTAAAAGAAGTAACAAGAGAACGCGTGGACGCCGACGCACGCAAACAGGAAATTCCCACGCAATGTAAAGAAAGTATTCCGCCTTTAATCCTTCATCGACAGGAGGATTACAAAAAGAAAATCCAAGTGCTTGCAGCGGAGGGAATACAACCGAAAGCGACACGGCGTAAATGTAATGCTGAACAGCGCCGAAGACTACAGGAAAGCAAGCAGGATATTAGACAACATCGAGATCCACTTCAACGTATACCTTTTAGAGGATGCAAAACCATTGAAGGTGGTAATAAAAGGGACACCTCAAGGAGAAGGAATGCTCCACATAGTCAAGGAAAACCTACATGAAATGGGATACGACGTACAGAAGGTCAGCCGGATGTTCGGATGACGTCAACACCTCCAAACCGCCATGGTCCTGGTCCATCTGCACCGAAGCGAGCAAGCAATGGGCATCTTAAAGATTACCAACGTGGGATATTTAAGGGTGCGCGTGTAGTCGCCCCATAAGAAGAACGACGTCGTCCAATGCGAGCAGTGCCAAAGCTACGGACACACCCAAAGCGGCTACCACGCTCCAGCCAGATGTGTTAAGTGTGTAGGAGCACACCACACGAAGGACTGCTTGAAGACGAGAGAAATAGCGGATCCGAAATACTGTAACTGCACAGGAGTGCACCCAGCCAATTATGGAGGGTTTACCCCAGGAACGCCACGAAGGCAACAAGCAGGAGGGCGGCACCGAGACCAGCAGTTACAACACAACTCGCAAGAATGGTAGAGCAAGGGATGAGCTCTCGCAAGCAGCAAGCAGCAACACCAAGAAAAACGGCAACACCACAACAATAGGAGTGGAAACAGCTGAAGATCATCAATGGATAAACGCCCCCTACAGCCTGCATCCCTCCATATCGGAATATGGAATGCAAACAGCCTCCTTACAAAGAGGGAGGTGCTAGAAGAGTTTGTCTACCCGCAAAACGTAGATACGGAAACTCATCTAAGGCCTTGTGGTAAGCCCGGGACAAGGAACTACTGATTGCACCGCAACGACCGCAGCACGGGTCGGGGAGGGGGCACAGCGATATACATAAAGAACTGCATAGAACACAACGAGCTACCGACTCCAGCTACGCAAATGCTAGAGGTGACTACGATAGGCGTGACCAGAAGCTCCGTGGGACGCATAAAGATAATAGCTGCATACAATCCACCAGGGGCCGTGCTAGACGCCCAATAATTGGACGCACTATTCGATGACAACATCACTACAATAGTGGCGAGAGATTTAAACCCTAAACACCATCAACAACAGCACACCCAATTGAAACGGAAGGGACCTAGAAGCCTACGCAGCGACAAGATATCTGATCGTCGAAGGGCCACAAGAACCCATCTGTCACCCAGGTATAGAGAGGCCAGACGTGCTAGATATAGCCATACTCCAGAATGTTCCCTTGCACTTCCGGATGGAAAAATTAACAGATTTAAGTTCAAATCACGACCCTGTCCTGCTGCAGCTATGCGATAAAGAGCCGCTACAGCACACGCAGATCACTAGAACTTCCTGGAAGAAAAAGAAAAAGGTAGATACGGCAATACACAAAATCACGACAACCATCTTGAGGTCAATAGAAGAAGCCAAGTTTACATTCACCAAAAACAAAAGTAACTACAGCCTACCCATATACATACGGGAACTTATCAGGGACAAAAACAGGACAAGACGAACACGGAAGCAAACACAAAACCCTGAAGATAAACGGTAATTGAATGCCGCAGAAACACGAGTCAAGACGGCCATTAAAGGACACAAAAAACGCACGATGGGCAGCGAAAGTAGAATCCCTCAACGTCAAAGACGGATCATACTGGAATGTGGTGAAGGCGTTGCGAAAGGAGCATACAAACACACCACCACTCCGCGGTAGGAATGAAATGGCGTGCACGGATACAAAAAAGATAGACTCATTCGCAGAATCTATAGAAACACAATGCAGTCCCCTCTACGAGAATGCGGACCTCGCGCACGTTCAAAGAACAAACAGATCCGTTATAGAGCGCCTGGCGGACGAAGCTCAAGAGAACACTCGACACACCACCCCACAGGAGGTAAACGACATCCTAAAGAAATTAAACATCAAGAAGGCACCGGGGCGCATGCCATTCCACATCAAGAGCTGAAGCTTCTCCCACAAAGAGGCGTAGCGTATCTCACGGCAGTCTATAATGCGATATTACGGTCGAAGTACTTCCCGACCAGATGGCGAGAAACGGACACTGTGATGATACCGAAACCGGGTAAAAACGCTACCCACCCCCAAAACTACATACCCATCAGCCTACTGCCGACGATTGGCAAAGTTTTGGAGCGGATCATCCAAGTCAGACTGCAAGAAGAAATAGGTAAATTACAAATCCTACTGAACGAACGATTCGGATTCCAAAGAAACCACTCGACCACCCAAGAAACCCTCCGAGTTGTCGAATACGTCGCACGCGGCTTCAACTGGAAGAAGCACACCGGCGGAATGTTCCTACACATCGCAAAAGCGTTCGACAAATTGTGGCACCACGGACACCTACACAAAATACTGAAGCAAGGAATATCTCTCCAAATGACCCAACTCATCCAGAATATGCTTCAGGAGCTGCAGCATTTCAAATCCTTCCCTCGAAGGATTACCGCTGGCGTACCACAAGGCTCGCCCCTCTCCCCTACATTATTTAATCTATGTTTCAGATCTCCGGAGGACCAAAGGAACCATCCTCGCAACCTACGCGGTCCGAGACCAATCCAGTCGACAGATTTCTGCAAAGGGAGTCGGAAGACCTCGAAGAATGGTATAAAAAATGGCGCATTATCATTAACTCGAGAAAAGCACGGCCATCCTCTTCAGTAAGAGAATAGCGAAACCAACCCGCAACATTAACATGTTTGGACAAGACATCGTGTGGAAAAACTCCATAAAATACCTATGGCTGGTAATGGACAAAACACTCCGATGGAAACCTTACATAGACGACCGA
>JARFJB010001149.1:2990000-3005000 GCA_036346205.1 Vesta saturnalis | reverse complement strand
GATAAATAGTTTCTGAGATACAGCGGCTTATCTATCTTAATCAGACACCTGGTACAATTGTAAATAAGAACAAACATTTAACTACAACATAGATAAATCCGAAATATGCAATGTATTTTAAGTAAATTGTTCAGTTTAATCGGATTACACACTTCACTTCATTTAATCCCCAGCAGGATACCGGAATTTCTGGGTTTTCCTATTTCAAATAATGTTAGACAGGCTATACACATACATATACTAATTACACATCAGGCACAGTTTCGTCTCATATGTCTTAAAATGTTCCGACGCATAAAGCACGAAACATCACATGTAACGCCTCATTGGTAATTCTCAATTCACGTTTGAAGAATTTTCTACAATGTTAACCCAAATAGAAGCAATTTTAAAGTGGAGACCTTTCTGCGCTCACTCTAATGATCCTTCCGATTTCCATTCTCTGACTGCTGGTCATTTTCTGATACGTACTGCTTTAACAGCCTTTCCCGATAAATCTGTTACGCATATTCCTGACAATAGACTTACATTTTGGCAACAATGTTCCACAATACAACAGATTTTTTTTTAGAGATGGTCAGTCGACTATCTCAGTCGTTTACAGAATAGACCAAAATAGTTGAAATTTTCTGTTAATTTAAAGAAAAATGATCTAGTGCTTATAAAAGAAGAAAATACTTCACCCCTCAACTGGCCGTCAGCTAGAGTGATAGAGGTCATGCATGGTTCAGATAGAAAGGTCAGGGTTGTATGTTTGAAAACACAAGATAGTGAATTCACCAGAAGTATAACTAAATTAAATATGTTAACTTCCTCAAGTTGATGATATAAAAAAAATCACCTAGTTCACTATTTATTAAATGTGATTTACGATAGTTTTGTTTTCCGTCGCTCTATTTGTTTTACTCTCTTTTGTTTTAACTACGTGAAGCCTTGCTTCTGATGGCGGCAGAATGTTGAACATATTCTCCAACCCGGTATATATATATATATATATATATATATATATATATATATATATATATATATATATATATATATATATAGGTTTAAAAGATCGGCAATATTAAAGGGAGTAATTTCCCAGGTCATTTTATACAATAAAGTTCCTATAAACATAGGTCCGCAAACGCTTCGTTAAAACAGTCGAAATTAGATTTTTCCAAAATGACTTGAGATATCATAATGAAATTTTACGCGTGTCAATAGCTGTGGGAGACGCATACTTTGCAATACAACACGATGTTTCAGTCGTACCATTGGCGCGTATTGGCACGTCACAGGCTATTTTTCAAGAAAAAGTAGGATGCCGCTGATTTCTCTAAAAATAAAATATATTTTTAATTCCTTGTTCAATTGTAAGAAAAAGCTGTCTTGACTTTTTATCGTACGACGTACCCTTTTGAGTGAAAAAAAACATTTTAGTGCATGTCCATTTATTACAGAAAAAAAGTTGTAAAAATCAAGAGTTTCATTCAAGGGCAAAACAAATATTTCACCAAACCAAAAATTTTACCAACCAAAAATTACAAAAACTGTTCAAAGTGACCACCTCGAGCTCAGATGCAAGAATCCAATCTTCTCCTCAATGACTGGCGAACTCTCTCAAAAACACCAGGATGTTTTAATTGAGTTGCACCCAGCAATGATTCGATTTCTTAAGTCTTCTACGTTTTCCAATGGAGTAGCGTACACCAAGGACTTCAAATGGCCCCACAGGACCAAAAACAAGGGGATTTAAGTCCGGGGATAGTGCAGGCCATAAGTGAGGGCCACCCCGGCCAATCCAACGATTTCCGTATGCTGGTGTTAAGGAATCAAGAGCTACTTGACTAAAGTGGGGTGGTGCGCCATCGTGCATATACCACATTGCATCTCTAATTGCTAATGGTACGTCCTCCAGAAATCCAGGGAGCGTGTTTTCCAAAAAGTTGCGATACACCTCTTCGGTAAGTCTCAGGCGTAGAAATACCGGTCCAATTAGGCAGTCGCCCACAATCCCAATCCAAACGTTCAAAGAAAACTGATGTTGAAAACGATCTTCAACAATTTCATTTGGATTTTCTTCACACCATACATGGTTATTATGGAAATTCCGTATTGCATTTCTTGAAAAACTCGCTTCATCGGTGAACAGAATCAACATCAGGAGTTGAGGGATTTGAACTATTTTGTGCAAAATCCATTGACAGAATGCAATGCGAGGAGGAAAATCAGCAGGAAGAAGTGCTTGAACGCGTTGTATATGGAATGGATACAACAAATTTTCCTTAAGAATGTGCCAAATAGTCCCATTACTTACATCAAAAGCGTCAGCAATTTTTCGAGTAGAAGTACCTCGATATTCTTCAATCATGTCCAGCACATCCTCTTCCAGCTCTACCGTTCTTGCTGCCCTTGACCTTCCTGCTCCTCCATTTCATCTTAATGTGCCTGTTTCATAAAGACGCCGATGAATACATTCGAAAGTTTCTATCAGGAGGAATACGGCCCGGAAATCTTTCAGTATACAACCGCCTAGCTTCTAATGCATTCCCATCAGCAAGTCCATAAATATAGTGCATGTCGGTCATCTCGGCATTCGTATAGCGATTCATGATAAGGAACTTCAACAAAATGATTAATCACGAGACTCATTCAATATGTCAGTGATATGTCAGTGAATAATACAGGAATGTTTAAAAATATTTTTGTACGCATGATAAATGGACATGCACTAAAATGTTTTTGTTACTCAAAAACGGTACGTGGTACGATAAAAAGTCAAGAGAGCTTTTTTCTTTACAATTGAACAAAGAATCAAAAAATATTTTTTATTTTTAGAGAAATCAGCGGCATCCTACTTTTTTCTTGAATACGCGCGCCAATGGTACGACTAAAACATCGTGTTGTATTGCAAAGTATGCGTCTCCTACAGCTATTGACACGCGTAAAATTTCATTATAATATCTCAAGCCGTTTTGGAAAAATCTAATTTTGACTGTTTTTTTTAAATTAAACTTCAACACGCTGTAGATCGGTAACGAAGCGTTTGCGGACCTATGTTTATAGGAACATTATTGTACAAAATGATCTGGGCAATCACCCCCTTTAATATTGCCGCATCTTTTTAAACACTTATATATATATATATATATATATATATATATATATACAGCATGTCCCGGATCGTCTTTAAAAGAGGAAAATTCTCTTATTTTTGATTTCTCAGAAAATTTCATTCTTGATGATTTGCCCTACTTGTTTTCAAACCCCGAAACACAAATTACTTTCTATTTTACTCGTACGGTTCTCGAGGTAATATCATTTTCTTGAAAAATTGGACTTAGAATGTTTTCCTAATTTTTAGAAGTAACTTTAGTAGGGTATTTCATTGAAAAACACCACTTACAGAAATTGTCAAATGTGATAATTCTGTTGAACTGCAAATTAATTCATGCTAATTTGAATTGTATGCTATAATGTTGACTTTACAACAAAGAATTTATCTAATTCAATGTTACGGGACTGGGGAAGAGTGCTACCGAGTTGTTATCAGAAAATTCAACCAAAAATACCCGGAGGTTGCCATTTCGAATGCCGGAGCAAAAACTTGGTAACTAAATTCCTTCAAACAGGCTCGGTTTTAAACCTAAAGAAGTTGTTCGATGAAGAAGATGCTGCTACTGTTCTCGCCGTTCATTCCGCATCAGAAGTTCCAAGGTTGTCTTTAAGAAGGCACTACGAATTGGGGTAGGTAAATCTCATTTACAAAGAATCTTCAAGGAGAACAAAATTTTACCATTTAAGCCACAATTTAGGCAAACTTTAGAGAACGGTGATGAAGCCAAACGTCTGGATTTTGTTTGAAATGGGCAATAGAGTTTTGAAAGATTCAAATTTTCATAAACGTATAATGTTCTCCGATGAATCGACCTTTTCAACTAACGAGTCGTTTCCTCCCAACATTGCCGTTACTGGAGTAGGACGAATCCAAACTTCTGAATTGCTAGTCGCAGACAATGTTTGAAAAAAAGTTAACGTGTGGTGTGCGGTTTCGTACCATGGAATTATTGGTCCATATTTTTTTGATCAAAATTTAAACCGTTGTTCATATTTGGAAATGTTTCAAAATTTTTTAACTGATAAACTGGATGAATTGCCATTGAACCACCAAATTGAAATGTTCTTCCAGCACGATGGGTTTCCTGCTCATTATGCCGGTACTGTTTGCCAGTGGGTCAATACAGAGTTCCATGATAACTGGATAGGAAGAGATGGTCCCATTTTATGGCAGCCGAGAAGTCCTGATCTCACAATAATGGACTTTTATCTGTGGGGTCGTTTAAAACAAATTGTGTACAGTGAGCCATTAGACAATGATGAAGAGCAATTGAAAAATAGGATACGGAATGCTGTCCAGTCCCTTTCAATCCAAGAAATAAGGCGCAGTTTCAATGAATTCAGAGCTCGCATTGAAATTTGTGCGGAAAAAGGAGGAGCATTATTCGAATAGAAAATTAATAGTTCAGTTTTTGAGAATTTTATTTCATTTTACCATCAATTGTTAAATTTATTAATTAAAACTTGTGAGACCAATTTGATTTTCCTTTGAAACAAATCAATTTACTTCAAAAATTACGAAAAGCTCGAATTTTCAAGAAAAATGATATTATCTCGAGAACCGTTTGAGTTAAATAGCAAGTAATTTGTGTTTCGGGGTTTGAAAACAAGCAGGGCAAATCAGCAAGAATGAAATTTTCTGAGAAATCAAAAATAAAGAATTTTCTCCTTTAAAGTCGATCCGACATACTGTATATATATATATATATATATATATATATATATATATATATATATATATATATATATATATATATATATATATATACCGGAGTTACAAAAAGTAGGCCAATCCGTTAACCACATATTATTTGGGACAAAATAAAGGGACTTTTCTTATGTCACTTTTCATTTGAACGCTTCCTTTTCGATATACAGGGTGTCAAACTTCTCTTTTTAAAAGTGTGTTTTTGTATTATCTCTGGTGTGTTTTAAGATATCGTTCTCAAATTTGGTACAAATCTTACCCTTTTCTAAGTGAATCTTCTGTATGATTTTAAGTAAAAAATTCAAAGAACTAATAGAAAAATAAGAGGGGTGTGGTAACCTTTAACCCCCCATTTTTTTCTGACGAACGCCTATGAACGTCGCATCTATTTTTTGTAGTAGTTTGATGCTTTATCTAACTTTTTTGGCTCTTGTAATGTTTTGATTTGATGCTTTCTTTATGACATACTTTTAGTTATTCGACTAGGTGTTGCGATTTTTTTAACAATTTTTTAATTTTATTAATCAGAATAAATTCATAATAATAACTTGTGTGCTAATAATTATAATACGAAGTTGGGTGCAAATAATTAAATTAAATGTTCGATGGGTCCACCGCCTTCGCGAATGCACCTTGTGGATCTTTTTATAACTGAAAACCGAATATTTTGGAAAATATTCGGTTTTAATCTAAATACCTCTGCATCTTCTGCGATGCGATCCCTCAATTGATTTTGATTTATTATTGAAACCGTATAAACAAAATCTTTCATGAATCCCCAAAAACTGAAGTCCAGTGGATTTAAGTCGGGGGAACGAGGTGGCCAATGAATAGGCGCATCCTGTCCCCGACCAATCCAGTGATTAGGGAAATATTGGTTCAAGTGATTCCGAACATTATTGCCATAATGTGGCAGAGCTCCGTCAAGTTGTAACCACATATTTTGATGTCCTCAAGTAAATTTGTAAACGCATTTTGTAATAAAAAATGTTCGGCATTTAAGTTTGGTGGCAAAAATTCCGGACCTAAAAGAAAATTGTCTAAAATTCCTGCCCACACGTTTACTTTAAAATTTACTTGATGACTGGTCTCTACAAGAGCTCTTGGATTTTCATCTGCCCAAACATGGATGTTATGGATATTCGTTATATCATTTCGCGTAAAGGTGGCTTGATCCGAAAATAAAATGGATCTAACAAACCGGCGGTTACGGTTATTTTCATTACAGAGCCAGTTGCAAAAGATGTTTCTTGCCTGAAAATCTTGCGGTAATAAGTTCTGTACTCTTTGCACATGATATGGATGTAATGAGTGACGTTTTAAAATTATATGCACGTCTGTTGAATTTATATCATTTCCAATCTGTCGAGCTATAACCCTAGTACTAGTACCCGGATTTTGTTCAACTAATTGTTTCCTCTTGATTTGATAAAATTTTACGTGACGGTCCACATGTTCCTATTCGTTGTTGTTTGAATTTTCCAGTGTCTCTTAGGCGGCGTACTAAACTTAAGAAAAATTTCCTTTTTGGGTGATACCGATTTGGATACATTTCTGCATAACGCCTAGAAGCTAAACTAGCATTAGAATCACATTTTCCTAAAGTGAGAATGATTATTCAAAATGTACAATCTAGAGATTTTATTTGAAATCTTACCCATAATTAAAATCATATCAGTCATTTCAGAAAATTCCAAAATATTCTCTGTATTGGCTATACCTTATTATTCAGTTTAGCGTTTGAACTCAATAGTCGTTCGAAATTTTACAGCGATTAATTTGACAAACATTTGACAAGACCTATAAAAATATTAGGTTTTCAATTATTTAAAAATAAAAGGTGCAACCGAAGGCTGTGGACGCATCGAACATTAAATTTTTTGTATGCGACGTAGTATTGAATTATTATCTCAACTGATTTTTTAAGCCATTATTATGGATTTATTTTAACTAAGCTTCTATGGGTAACTTTGTTATTATAACAGTTACAGAGTCGGTTAAATTAGCCATATTGGGCAGAATTTCAAGACCAATCAAATGACGTTTTGAGTTTTGATCAGTTTTGCCAACTTTCGTAGTTATTTAGAAAAACTAAAATGAGCCGAATTTTGAAACTCAAATATCTTTGAAACCGTTGGAAATAAAGCTAAAACACAAGAGAAGTAATTGACAGATATTGTTACGAACTTTAAGATAAGCCTATGTTTAAATTTATTTTGCATAATAAATAATAATAAATCAAAATCAATTGAGGGATCGCATTGCAGAAGGTGCAGATGTATTAAGATTGAAACCGAATATTTTCCAAAATATTCGGTTTTCAGTTATAAAAACCAGAAGGTGCATTCGCGAAGGCGGTGGATACATCGAACATTTAATAATTATTTGCATCCAACTTCGTATTATAATTATTAGCACAATTGATTGTTTTAAGTGATTATTATGAATTTATTCTGACTAATAAAATAAAAAATTGTTAAAAAATCGCAACACCTAGTCGAATAACTGAAAGTATGTCATAAGGAAGCATCAAATCAAAAGTTTACAAGAGCCAAAAAGTTAGATAAATCATCAAACTACTACAAAAATGGATGCGACGTTCATAAGTGTTCGTCAGAAAACAATGGGGTTAAAGGTTACAACACCCTCTTATTTTTGTATTAGTTCTTTGAATTTTTACTTAAAATCATACAGAAGATGCACTTGGAAAAAGTAAGATTTGTATCAAATTTGAAAACGATATCTTAAAACACACCAGAGATAATAAAAGTACACTTTTAAAAAGTGAAGTTTGACATCCTGTATATCGAAAAAGAAGCGTTCAAATGAAAAGTGACATAAGAAAAGTCCCCTTATTTTGTCCCAAAGAATATGTGGTTAACAGATTGGCCTACTTTTTTGTAACACCCTGTATATAGAATGAATTGCGTTGCTGTTGTAGTTACGGAAAAAATGTAACACGAGTTATTTTAGTTTTTTTTTCACAAATATTTAATAATTTATTTTAATTCTCCGAAAATACACGCTCAATCTCTAAATATAATCATATCCTAAGCTTAAAAAGTATCGTTCTCCCTTAAATTATGTGCACATTTAATTACTATTTGCGTTTGTAAGAATTTTACGAATTCTGTTGGAGTCGGACATTGTGTAATATTAGCGTAGTTTTGTAATGAAGCTCAATTGTGTTAATAAAGAAAGCGGTTTCTAAAATCCCATGGCCTTTCGGGTTCTCAAATAAAGTAAGAAGTGTAGGACAAACAACCTACAGGTTTCAACTGAAATATCTACAACCATTAGACAATCTCTTATTCTACAATGCTTAAAAGAATGCTTTACCTGTGCTACAAACATCTTGTATTATTTCAATAAAAAATTGATTTCTCATTCCTCCACTCCTTTATAATTTTACCTTACACTCGATTGTCGCTGTGATATAATTATAATTAGTAATGGGGTAAATTTTCGATTAAGCTTTGCGGTTAATGACTTTTGTATGAGATAATATTTCAATACATTGTTCATGTTTCTATATAAATGTATTTCCGGCAAACCGCTCAATAGAAGTGATAGTTAATATTTACAAATTTCTTATGTACTTAAGTCTTGCAAATAATTGGTAAACAATGTCTAAGACCCCAATGGGGATATGCATTATCTACAATATTATTTTGAATATCTAAATATTGAAAGCGCAATCAAATAATCATTTTATGAATAATAAAAACTGTATGTCTGCTTTTTGTATCGAAGTACATACAAATACCATTAATATTGTTTTATTTCTAAAAATTATAGACTTGAACAACATTGAATAAATAGCTGTGTTGACTGCCCTATTTCATAGTAAGTGCGTTTAATGTGCCTACAGTCACCTATATTAGAGTTATTGAACTTGAATTACAAAAGTTACTGGAAATTTTAACTATATTATAAATTAGATTAATCAAGTTTTTTGAGAGACCTGTATAATTTTAATATTGACGAATGCTTAACCTAGTGTAATAACGTAGTTTCTTTTTCTAGGAACACATTGGGTATCGTTAAAGTATTGACCGACGAAAGTGAGGATTACTACGAAGCTAGACGAACACCAAGACGTGTTCGATTTGGTGGCGAGATAGTTAAGCTACGTACGCCTGATAGTGACAGTAATTTAGCAAGTGATTTAGACGAATCGACGATATCTGTCACACCGCGTGATGAGAACACAGATAAACCTGTTATCGAAATACATTATAACGATACCAAAACAAATAGAACGATTAGTCACATTCCTGTGTCACAAAAGAGACAAATACCTGTGCGCTCAGAACCAACGAGTCCATCCCGAAGTGAGAATAAAGAAAAGAAGTTCCATTCAACTCCAAATTTAAGTGGAGATAAAGTTCATAATGAAAAAGTTCCTAGTAGTGCATCAAAAATACCGCGACGTAATGAAAAAAGTTCTGTTAAAAGTACTATAATCAAAGATCAAAAATCTTCATACACAACAACAATACAAATAAAATTTTCAGATCCGCGTAATTTTGAAAAAGACAAGCCAAAGGTAACTCGTGAAGTGAAAAAGGTGAATACTAGCAAAAAAGAGAAAACAAAGCCTCCTCCTTTAAAATTAGTTAAAACCGAAGACAAAGTTGAAGAGGATGCTAGTCCAGTTCCAACACATAAAGAGATTGAAATTTTTCACAATTTAACTAGAAGTCCTGAACGCAAAGATGTTGAGCCTATTTTTACTAAACCGAGTGAAGAACGGCAAATTACAACTGCTGATGTTTTCACTCTTGGAGAAACTTCAAAAGTGACAAATAGACGTGAAGTGCATACAGCGGGTGATATACCTAATCGAACTAACATGTCAGTGATTACGAGTAATCCTTATAATAGTTTTCAAGTATGTCCGGCACTTACTGATTCGTTTACTTCGTCAACAACTGGTGTGGAATCGCCAATTCCGACAAATGATAATGGTGATTGCTTAACTTGTTCCAGTTCAGGAAGTGATATTTTGATATTGGATCATCATTGGGAAGATGCTGCAGTTATTGATGCCAACATTTTGAACAATCTTAAATCTAAGGTAAGAAATGTGTATTTTTTTTGTATTTGCCTGTTTACATATTCGTTAGAGTCGTGTTAGAGTTATTTTTTAAAAGTAGAGATGAATTTTCTATTACATGCAATAAAGCAACGTATAATTTGTACGCTGTGCCATGGAGTATATAGTAATAATGAGAATCAACGCAATCTGTAGATTTTGCAATGAGTATTCCAAAGGTAAGACGAAGGAGGTTTACGCTGTTTTATACACTATTGACATAATTCAAATGTGTGAAGAAAGCCGGGTATTTGTGAATACTGTGATTTAAACGTATATATAATTAGCGCGCCTTTGAAATTAAATTTTGCGCTCCAATAGGAAACAAATTGTAGCAAAAATTCCATAAGCTCACGGAACTGTAAACTTTTGAATAAATCATTATTTTCTTATTCGATACTTAGCCGCCATTTTGCGCTGTTGAAATAAAATTTTGCGCCCTTATAGGAAAAAAGTTATTTTTAAATTCGATTGTCGCGGATAAGTTTACAGCGGTGAACTTCCGTATAAGCCAATTTTGTTAATACAGTAATTCTGCGTCAATTATTAGGCGTTATGCGACGCTAAAATAGAACTGCGTTATTACAAAATTACATTGATCTGGTTGACTTCATAATCGCATACTTTTTTCTTATGGAGCAATTAAGTGTCAAGTATGCGTCGCTTTGTGCCGCTAAACTAAACTTTTGCTACGGGAAATTAGTTATTCCAAAAATTACAACGACAAGGTTAACTTCCTAACCTTAAAATGAAATTTTTCTCCCTTATAAGAAAGAAATTATTGTAAAATTACACTAACTTGGCTAGCTTCACAGCGTCGTTAAAATAAAATTTTGCGTCTTTATAAGAAAAATGTTATTCCAAAAATTACGTCAACAGGTTAACTTCATAAACTTATAAATAAATTAGTCTTTTCTTACGCGATAATTAGGATCCCTTTATGTGTTCTTATAGAAAACAACTTATTGTAAAATTGCATTTACACGGCTAACCTTACAGCCGTGAAGTTTTGCATAAATCACTTTTTACGCAGTAATTAAGTGCCGCTAAAATAAAACTGCTCTACCATAGGAAATAAGTTTATGCGAAAATTACTTCATCACGGATAACTTCACAACCGCGAAATTCTACATAAATTAGTTTTTAGTATCTACTTCAATATTATGCGCTGTTTTGCGCCGATAAAGTAAAATTTTGCGCCTCCATAGGGAATAAGTTGTAAAAATTACTTCGGAACGGCTAACTTTACCGAGCCGTGAACATTTACGTAAATCAATTTTGTTATGCTATAATTTGTTTAAATGTGTTGTTTACCTGTTTATTTGCTTACTGTGTATTTTTCTTATTTAACATAACATAATCTTCACGCTATTCCTTTGCGGGGTAGGTAAAATAATCTCTCCCTCTTATTTATTTTTCATTCACAATCTTTCTCCATGCTCTCCTATCTCTGCATACTTCCCTAGCTTTCGCAAGATTCATACATTGTCTCTGACATGCCCTTTTATTTTTATAACTCCTTATCTTTCTTTCTTTTATCATACATTCTACTACATTCAGCCAAGTTTTACGCCGCCTACCAGACCCGGCCTTACCTCTAATCTCACCCACATATATTTGCATCGTTAATATTGCGTTGCTCATTCTCTGAATGTGACTAAACCAACGTAGTGAACTACTTGTATATCTATCCATTATCGTTTTTCCTCGCCACATTCCTTCAGTATACATTCTTTATTTATCTTATCCCTACTCGTTTTACCACGTGCGCTTCTCAGGGATTTCATACCCCGACATATCCATGTTTCACTTCCATACAGTACTGACGGGACAAACACGCTACTGTAGATTGCGTGTTTTGCAGCTATGCCCATGCTTTCGTTTTTGATTATCGTCTACATACTTCTAATGACTTTTCTTCTGGTATTGACCCTTCGTCCAATCTCGCCATCCATTTTACCATCGGCAGTAAGCAGTCTACCCAGATATACCAACTCGTCCACTTTTTCCACAATTTCATTTTGCAGAGTAAATACTCTAGTCTTCTTTTCATCTTTCCGATCGAATAACAGAATTTTAGTTTTGTTCACGTTTACCTTTAGATTCAGGCTCTCACAGACTGTATCAAACTTCCTCAGAGCAGTTTGTAAACAACATTAAAATATTCACTTACACCTCCTCTCACTCTAACACATGCCCGGCTACCGTTGTATACTGCTCTTATATCCGTTTATTAACCCGATACTTACGCCATATTTATTTAGTATTTCCCACAGTTTCTCCTTATCCACTCTGTCACATGCTTTCTCTAGATCTACAAACGCACAGTACAGCTTCCTTTTTACACTTCAACACTTTTCGGTCATCTGCTGGAGGGCAACCATCTGATCAACACATGGCATCCCAAATCTTAGTTTGTATAGTTTCTCGTACTCTATCAATCAGTATTCTTCCAAATACTTTACCAGGTACATGAGCCAACTTATTCCTCAGTAGTTCTTGCAATCACTGTTATTCCCCTTACTTTTGTACAGTGGTACAATGATCACTCGTCACTTTTCCACACTTAAGGCATACATTGAAAAATTCACACAATCTTTGTTTAAGCTTTGTACCTACATACTTTAGTATTTCACCAGTGATTTAATATATGCCTGCTCCTTTACCGTTTTTCAACCTTCCTACAGTTTTCTCTATCTCATTTATCCCAATACACTTCTCAGTATCATTCACCATTCTTTCTATGTACATTCTCCGTATCTAACCCATCAATCTTATTTTCCTCACTACTGTACAGCTTTCCGAAATATTCTTACCAGCATTTCCTCACTTCACAATCGCCCTATACTATTTCGTTGCTTGTACTTATTGTTTTGGGACACGTTTTGTATTTTTGATGCATTTCCAGAAGAATTTTTTGTTTCCCTCAAAATCATTCTGCATTTTCTCTCGTTCCACAGCCATCACTTCCTCTTTACTTATTCTCAATGCCTCCTTCGCTTCTTTGTTTTTTAATCGTACACCTCGTACAATCGCTTTTTCACAGTGTCATTTTTTGCAGCAATCATTGCCATGTACACATCTTTTTCTTGCATACTGCCTTTTTTTATCGATTCATTCCACCAAACACATTTTTTCTGTCTACCTACAGTCGCTCTTCCACATATCCGCACGGCACAATTGACAACAAAGTTTTTCAAGCTTATACATGCACTTTCAACGTCAGTGTCTTTTATTTGTTCATTCCACACCGTTTCATTCACATTCAACTCTTCACTTACAGAATCTGCGAATTGCATTTTCTTACCATTATCTACTAATTTGTCTACCCTAATTCTGGTCGTTCGCACTACGCTTGCTTTCCTTCTCAAGTGCTGATTTTATTGGATTATTATTAAAACTCAACTTCTCCAATTGTAGATACATTTATATTTAATTGTATTTAACCCAGCTTCTTACATTATGTTCTGTATAACACTTTTGTAATATTAACTTAACACATTCGCTGCCACGTTGGTCCCATGTGTCCAGCACTAGGGCTGCCTAAACCGGTCGGGTTTGGCCCAGCATGGCTTGTAAGTCATATGATGTACCAATGGTTTGTTGAATTTTTGAAATGTGTGTCATGTGGTCCCTATCTATTTATACTAATCAAACAATGTAAACATTTACGGGTTTCTTACACATCTGCCTTTTTTTCATGATTTTTACCATCTTTCTTTACTTTAACCACGTGACTGATTTTGAACTTTTTTATCTAGGACGCGTCATCTACAGATTTTTTACACTAACTACTTCACCACTTGTTTTTTGAAATCTGTTACCTTGTGGTTTTAGTTTTATCTCCCGATTACAAGCTACTTCTACCATCTGATTTCCGTGTTTCCTGGAAAGCAAACAATATTTTGCTCATCTTTCCAATTTGTACTTGTTACAGTATCTTGGTTCTCCATAGAGCAACTCTTGTCCTTCTTTAATTTTGCGTCTATTCCTTGCAAGGACAGGCCCTTTCTTAACTTCCAAATAGTTCTTGTCATATGGGTATATACTTTCAGGGTTTTGTAGGCGAGGGGTAAGCTTATATACCAGTTATCTGTAACTATGGTTCTTCCTTGATGTAGTAAGTCTCCTAGATCCAAAACAACTTTTTCTAGAGTGACGTGGTTTTCTTCTTTCCCTGCACATATGTTCAAGTTATATGTATAACCGAGATCAGAGCATACTTTGAACAATTTTGCTACGTATCTATGTCTTTTCGTTTTACTGTATTGGCGAAAGCCTGGCCTCTCTCAGAATAGTAACGGAGTTTCGTCAACGCAAATGTATTCTTACATACAACCACTTAAAATTTGTTGTTAAGATATCTACCAGTGGCTTTAATTTATATAATTTATCTCTATTGTCCGCTTTAGAATTGTCATTGAAATGGACCATTCTCAGTAAGAGCTCAAACCTACTTCTTGACATTATGTTCTTGCCAAAATTGTTACTAAAACTTCATCATTACCCTAGTAGTCTGCAGTTGCTGGACTAGACCCAAGAAATGTTTAATATCTACAGTTGTAGTAAGGATCCAACTGTGTAGGCGAGAGTTTGGTGTGACATCTGCAGTGAGAATGGTTTGTGCAAAATTTCAACAGCGAGAACGGCGGATAATCAGCGCCTGATTTTACACAAGCTTAAATCACTGTATTCAAAAAGGACCCGGCTATCTTCGTACACCATTTTAATTGAAATTGCTTAATGGTTTTGGAATTTTTGATCATATAAGTTGCAACACTCAGAAGGAAAATATAGAGATACATAAGTGTGTTTGCTTTCGAATGATAATTTTCAGTTTTCAGTTCAGTTTATTTAGTACGTTTGTTGAAACAGAAGATTAAGGGATTTGTAAAATTAAAATTAATACATTTTTATATAAAACATTACAAATCGATATTTTATAGTTCTGTATCTGAATTAAATTGTACAGATTACCTCACATTAACTCTAAGTCGTACAGCGCACTAAATTTAAGCATTGTCGTTTTCAAACAATTTAATAAAAATAACAATTATCAGAATACAAATTTTACACGAAATGAACTGTCAGT
>JARFJB010001149.1:2975000-2987500 GCA_036346205.1 Vesta saturnalis | reverse complement strand
CGTGTGTGCGTGTGTCGTGTGTGCGTGTGTGCGTGTGTGCGTGTGCGTGTGTGCGTGTGTGCGTGTGCGTGTGTGCGTGTGTGCGTGTGTGTGTGCGTGCGTGCGCGTGCGTGCTGCGTGCGTGTGTGTGTGTGTGTGTTGTGTGTGTGTGTGTGTGTGTGTGTGTGTGCGTGCTGTCTGTGATGTGTGTGTGGTGAGCGTGTGTGTGTGGTGGTGTGTGTGTGTGTGGGTTTGTGTGGTGTGTGGGTGTGTGTGCCTGTGTGTCTCTGTGTGTCCCTGTGTCTGAGTGTCTCTGTGTGCTTCTGTGTCTCTTTGTGTGTCTCTGTGTGTCTCTTTGTATCTTTTTGTCTATGTGCATCTCTGTGTGTCACTTTGTGACTCTGCGTGCCTATGTGTATCCTTGTGTGTCTCTGTCTGTCTCTGTGTGACTTTGTGTGCCTGTGTGTGCCTCTGCGTGTCTCTTTGCCTATGGGTGTATGTGTGTGAATCAGTGTGTCTGTGCACCTCTGTGTGTATGTGTTTCTCTGTGTGTCTTTGTGTGTCACTGTATCTTGGGTGTCTCTGTGTGTCTCTACGTTCTGTGCTCTGTGTGTATCTTTGCGTCTTGTGTCTCTGTGTGTATTGTGTGTCTGTGTATCTGTGTCTATGTGTGTCTGTGTGTCTCTGTGTACGTGTGTCTGTGCTGTGTGTGTGTGTGCTGTATGTGTATGGAAGTTATGTGTCGTGCTGTTGTGCATGTGTCGTGTGTGTCTGTGTATGCGTGTGTGCGCGTGTGCGTGTCTGTGTGTGTACAGTGTGCGTGTGTGCGTGTGTGCAGTGTGTGTGTGTGTGTGTGTGTGCTGTGTGCGTGTGTACGTGTGTGCGTGTGCAGCGTGCGTGTGTGCGTGAGTTCGTGTGTCGTGTGTGCGTGTTGCGTGTGTTGTGTGTGCGTGTGTGCTGTGTGCGTGTGTGCGTGTGTCGTGTGTGCTGTGTGCGTGTGTGCGTGTGTGTCGTGTGTGCGTGTGTGCGTGTGTGTGCGTGTGCGCAGTGTTGCGAGTGTGCGTGAGTTCGTGTGTCGTGTGCGTGTGTGCGTGTGTGCGTGTGCGTGTGCGTGTGGCGTGTGTGCGTGTGTGTGTGTGCTGTGCGTGTGCGTGTGCGTGCTGCGTGTGCGTGCGCGCGTGCGCGCGTGCGCGTGTGTGCGTGTGTGCGTGTGCGTGTGTGCGTGCGTGCGTGTGCGTGTGTCGTGTGCGCGTGTGTGCGTGTGTCGTGTGTGCGTGTGCGACTGTGCGTGTGACGTGTGTCGTGTGTGCGTGTGTGCGTGTGCGTGGTGCGTATGCGTGTGCGTGTGCGCGTGTGTGCGTGCATGCGTGCTGTGCGTGCACGCGCGTGCGTGTGCGTGTGTGCGTGTGTGCGTGTGTCGTGTGTGCGTGTGCGTGTGTGCGTGTGCGTGTGTGCGTGTGCGCGTGTGCGTGTGTGTGTCGTGTGTGTCGCGTGTGCGTGTGCGTGTGTGCGTGTGTCGTGTGTCGTGTGTGTCGTGTGTGCGTGTGTGCGTGTGTGCGTGTGTGCGTGTGTGCGTGTGTACGTGTGCGTGCGTGTGCGTGCGTGCGTGCGCGCGTGCGGTGGCGCGCGTGCGTGCGTGCGCGTGCGTGCGTGCGTGCGTGCGTGCGCGCGTGCGCGTGCGTGCGTGCGTGCGTGCGTGCGTGCGGGCGTGCGGGCGTGCGTGCGTGTGTGTGTGTGTGTGTTGTGTGTGTATGTGTGTGCAGTGTGTCTGTGATGTGTGTGTGTGTGGTGTGTGGTGTGTGTGTGTGTGGGTTTGTGTGGGTGAGTGTGGGTGCGTGTGTGCCTGTGTGTCTCTGTGTGTCCCTGTGTCTGAGTGTCTCTGTGTGCTTCTGTGTCTCTTTGTGTGTCTCTGTGTGTCTCTGTGTATCTTTTTTTGTCTATGTGTATCTCTGTGTGTCACTTTGTGACTCTGCGTGCCTATGTCTATCCTTGTGTGTCTCTGTCTGTCTCTGTGTGTCTTTGTGTGCCTGTGTGTGTCTCTGCGTGTCTCTTTGCCTCTGGGTGTAGGTGTGAATCAGTGTGTGTCTGTGCACCTCTGTGTGTATGTGTATCTCTGTGTGTCTTTGTGTGTCACTGTGTCTCTGAGTGTCTCTGTGTGTCTCTGTGTGTTTGTGTGTTTGTGTGTCTGTGTATCTGTGTCTATGTGTCTGTGTGTCTGTGTGTCCGTGTGTCTGTGTCTGAGTGTGTGTGTGTGTGTGTGTGTGTGTGTGTGCATGTGTGTATGGAAGTGTATCGTGCGTGCGTGTATGTGCATGTGTGCGTGTGTGTCGTGTGTATGCGTGTGTGCGCATGTGCGAAATGTGGTGTGTGCTTGTGTACGGTGTGCGTGTGTGCGTGTATGCAGTGTGTGTATGTGTGTGTGTGTGTGTGTGTGTGTGCTTGTGTACGTGTGTGTGCGTGTGCGCGGTGCGGTGTGCGTGAGTTCGTGTGTGCGTGCGTGCGCGCGCGCGTGCGTGCGTGCCTGCGTGCGTGCGTGCGTGCGTGCGTGCGTGGGTGCGTGTCGTGCGTCCGTGCGTGCGTGTGTGGTGTGTTTGTGTGTGTGCGTGTGTCGTGTGTGCGTGTGTGCGTGTGTGCGTGTGCCGTGTGTACGTGTGTACGTGTGTGCGTGTGTGCGAGTGTGCGTGTGTGCGTGTGTGCGTGTGTGCGTGTGCGTGTATGCGTGTGTCGTGTGCGAGTGTGCGTGAGTGCGTGTGTGCGTGTGTGCGTGTGTGCGTGCGTGCGTACGTGCGCGCGTGCGTGCGTCGTGCGTGCGTGTGTGTTTGTGTGTGTGTGTGTGTGTGTCTGTGATGTGTGTGTGGGGTGTGAGTGGTGTGTGTGTGGTGTGTGGTGTGTGTGTGTGTGGGTGTGTGTGGGAGAGAGTGGGTGCGTGTGTGCCTGTGTGCCTCTGTGTGTCCCTGTTTCTGAGTGTCTGTGTGCTTCTGTGTCTCTTTGTGTGTCTCTGTGTGTCTCTGTGTATCTTTTTTTGTCTATGTGTGTCTCTGTGTTTCACTTTGTGACTCTGCGTGCCTATGTCTATCCTTGTGTGTCTCTGTCTGTCTCTGTGTGTCTTTGTGTGCCTATTTGTGTCTCTGCCTGTCTCTGTGCCTATATGTGTAGGTGTGAATCAGTGTGTGTCTGTGTACCTCTGTGTGTATGTGTATCTCTGTGTGTCTTTGTGTGACACTGTGTCTCTGAGTGTCTCTGTGTGTCTCTACGTTCCTCTGTGTGTATCTTTGTGTCTCTGTGTGTCTCTGTGTGTTTGTGTGTCTGTGTATCTGTGTCTATGTGTCTGTGTGTCTGTGTGTCCGTATGTCTGTGTCTGAGTGTGTGTGTGTGTGTATGTGTGTATGGAAGTGTATGCGTGCGTGCGTGTATGTGCATGTGTGCGTGTGTGTGCGTGTGTATGCGTGTGTGCGCGTGTGCGGAAGTGTGCGTGTGTGCTTGTGTACGAGTGTGCGTGTGTGCGTGTGTGAGAATGTGTGTGTGTCGTGTGTGCGTGTGTACGTGTGTGTGCGTGTGCGCGGGTGCGAGTGTGCGTGAGTTCGTGTGTGCGTGTGTGCGTGTATGCGTGTATGCGTGTGTGCGTGTGTGCGTGTGTGCGTGTGTGCGTGTGTGCTGTGTGCTGTGTGCGTGGGTGTGTGCGTGTGTGCGTGTGTGCGTGTGTGCGTGTGTGCGTGTGCGCGGGTGCGAGTGTGTGCGTGAGTTCGTGTGTGCGTGAGTGCGTGTGTGCGTGTGTGCGTGTGAGCGTGTGTCGTGTGTGTGTGTGTGTGTCGTGCGTGCGTGCGTGCGTGCGCGCGTGCGTGCGTGCGTGCGGTGCGTGCGTGCGTGCGGGCGTGCGTGCGTGCGTGTGTGGTGTTTGTGTGTGTTGTGTGCAGTGTGTCTGTGATGGGGGGGGGTTTGTTTTTTTTTTTCCTCTTTTGTTTGGTGTTTTTGGGGTTGTTCCTTTGTTTTTTTGTTTTTGTTCGTCTTCTGGTTTTGTGTGTTGATTTGGTGTTTGTGTGTGTTCTTGTGGTGTGTGTGTGCGTGTGTGTGTGTTTGTGTGTGTGTGGGTCGTGGTGCTTGTGTGTCTTGTGTGCTGTTTGTGTGTCTCTGTGTGTTCTGTGTTGTTGTGTGTTGCTGTGTGTCTTGTGTTTGCTATGTCTCGTGTGTCTTGTGCTGTGTGTCTGTTGTCCTGTGTGTGCTCTGCGTGTCTCGTGCTTGGTGCGTGTGTGTCGTGCGTGTGTCTTGCCTTGGGTGTGTATGTCGTGTGTGTTTGTGCCTGTGTGTGTTCTTGTGTGTCTTTGTGTTCTGTGTCTGTGGTGTCTGTGTGTCTGTGTGTTGTGTGTCGTGTGTCTGTGTTGTGTGTGTGTGTGTGTGTGTGTGTGTGTGTGTGTGTGTGTGTGTGTGGTGTGTGTGTGTGTGGTGTGCAGGTGTTGAAGTTGTGTGCGTGCGTGTGTGTGTGTGCGTGTGTGGTGTGGTGTGTGTGTGGTGTGAGTGCGTGTGGTGTGTGTGGTGGTGTGTGTGTGTGCGTGTGTGTGTGTGTGTGTGTGTGTGTGTGTGTGTGTGTGGTGTGTGGGTGTGTGTGTGTGTGCGTGTGGCGGGTGCGTGTGTGTGGGTTTGTGTGGTGAGTGTGGTGCGTGTGTGCCTGTGTGTCTCTGTGTGTCTGTGTCTGAGTGCTCGTGTGCTGTGTCTCGTGTGTCTCGTGTGTGCTTGTGTCTTGTGTTGTGCTGTGTGTGCGTGTGTGCGTGTGCGTGCTGTCTGTCGTGTGTGCTGTGTCTGTGTGTGTGTTGTGTGCGTGTGTGTGTCTGCGTGTGTTGTTGCTGTGGGTGTAGTGTGTCGTGTGTGTGTTGTGACTTGTGTGTGTGTTGTGCTGTGTGTGTGTGTGTGTCGTGTGCGTGGTCGCTGGTGTCTCTGTGTGTCTGGTGGTGCTGTTGTGTGTTTCTGTGTGTTCGTGTCTTGTGTGTGTGTGTGTGTCGTTGTTGTGTTTGTGTGTGTGTGTGGTGTTGTGTGTCTGTGTGTGTGTGTCTGTGTGCTTGTGTGCCGTGTGTCTGTGTCTTTGCTGGTTGGTGTGTCTGTGTGTGTCTTTGTTGTGTGTGTTCTGTGTGTCTTGTGTGTCCTGTTCTGTGTTCTGTGTGTCTTGTGCTCTGTGTGTCTTGGTTGTGTGTCTTGTGTGTCTGTTTGCTATGGTTGTGGTGTGTGTGTGTCTGTGTCTGGTGTTGGTGTGTGGTGTGTGGTGTTCTGGTGTTTGGTGTTTGTGTTGTGTGTTGTTGTGCTGTGTGTTGTGTGTTGTGTGTCTGTGTCGTGTTCTGTGTGTGCGTGTCCGTGTGCGTGTGTGGTGTGTGCGTGTGGTGTGTGTGGTGTGTGCGTGTGTGCGTGTGTGCTGTGTGCGTGCGTGTGGTGCGTGCGTGTGTGTGTGTGTGTGTGCAGGTGTGTGCGTGTGTTGTGTGTGTGCGTGTGTGTGTGTGTGTGTGTGTGTGTGTGTGTGTGTGGTGTGTGTGTGTGAGTGTGGGTGCGTGGTGTGCCTGTGTGTCTCTGTGTGTCCCTGTGTCTGAGTGTGTCTGTGTGCTTCTGTGTCTCTTGTGTGTCTCTGTGTGTCTCTTTGTATCTTTTTGTCTATGTGCATCTCTGTGTGTCACTTTGTGACTCTGCGTGCCTATGCTATCCTTGTGTGTCTCTGTCTGTCTCTGTGTGACTTTGTGTGCCTGTGTGTGCCTCTGCGTGTCTCTTTGCCTATGGGTGTAGGTGTGAATCAGTGTGTGTCTGTGCACCTCTGTGTGTATGTGTTTCTCTGTGTGTCTTTGTGTGTCACTGTATCTCTGGTGTCTCTGTGTGTCTCTGTTCCTCTGTGTGTATCTTTGCGTCTCTGTGTGTCTCTGTGTGTTTGTGTGTCTGTGTATCTGTGTCTATGTGTCTGTGTGTCTTTGTGTCCGTGTGTCTGTGTCTGAGTGTGTGTGTGTGTCATGTGTGTATGGAATGTGTGCGTGCGTGGCTGTCGTGTGTGTGTGTGTGTGTGTGTGCGTGTGTGCGAAGTGTGCGTGTGCTGTACAGTGTGCGTGTGTGCGTGTGTGCGTGTGTGTGTGTGTGGGTGCGTGTGTGACGTGTGTGTCGTGTGTGCGGTGCAGTGTGTGTGAGTCGTGTGTGTGCGTGTGCGTGTATGCGTGTGTCGTGTGTCGTGTGTGCTGTGTGCGTGTGTGCTGTGTGCGTGTGCTGTGTGTGCGTGTGTCGTGTGTGCGTGTGTGCGTGTGTGGTGTGTGCGTGAGTGTCGTGTGTGCGTGAGTGTGTGTGTGCTGTGTGCGTGTGTGGTGTGTGTAGTGTGTGCGTGTGTGCGTGTGTGCGTGCGCGCGTGTGCGTGCGTGCGTGCGTGCGTGCGTGCGTGTGTGTGTGTGCGTGTGTGTGGGTGTGTGTGGGTGAGTGTGGGTGCGTGTCTGCCTGTGTGTCTCTGTGTGTCCCTGTGTCTGTGTGTCTCTGTGTGCTTCTGTGTCTCTTTGTGTCTCTGTGTATCTTTTTTTGTCTATGTGTGTCTCTGTGTGTCACTTTGTGATTCTGCGTGCCTATGTCTATCCCTGTGTGTCTCTGTCTGTCTCTGTGTGTCTTTGTGTGCCTATCTGTATCTTTGCGTGTCTCTGTGCCTCTGTGTGTAGGGGTGAATTAGTGTGTGTCTGTGTACCTCTGTATGTATGTGTATCTCTGTCTGTCTCTGTGTGTCACTGTGTGTCTCTGAGTGTCTCTGTGTGTCTCTTCGTTTCTCTGTGTGTATCTCTGTGTTTCTCTCTGTGTCTGTGTGTCCGTGTGTCTGTGTCTGAGTCTGTGTGTGTGCATGTGTGTGTGTGGAATTGTGTGCGTGCGTGCGTGTATGTGCATGTGTGCGTGTGTGCGTGTGTGTGCGTGCGTGTGTATGCGTGTGTGCGCGTGTGTGGATGCGTGAGTGTGTGTGTGTGCGCGTTGGCGGTTATACGCGTGGGCGCGTGAGTTTGTGTGTGTGCGATTGGGTTCCTGAGTGCATATATGCGTGTGTGCAATGTTGCGTTGGAATTTATATACGTTTTCACACGTCGCGTTAAGTCATTTTTCTTGTAGGTGTAAGTTTTGTGGTTTTTGCAGGTGTTTACTTGTTTTACTTCTATAGTTTTAACTGACTTATTTAGCAAGAGCAGTTTCCATAATGACTTTTTCAAACATATTCAGAGAGGCTGAAGTTGATGCTGTACGAAGCATCTTATGTCGATGATATGCCGAGGATTAAAATTATACAAGTACTGAAAGTGTTACATGATCAAATCGCGCTAGCGTCGTGTGGTGGCTATAAATTATGCAAGGTGCCGACTAACTGCAATGGAGTAGGGCTGGGTCATAATAAGCCGTAAAATGACTGAAATTAGGTTTTAAGCAAGTTACATTTGCCCTAAATCAAGATATTCGCTTACTCGGTACGTAAAAAGTCAGAGCTTTCTGTTTAGGCATTGTACAGTACATTTTGATTCAATTGTTTTTTTGAAAACACTAATCCAAAATAGATAAATGCCTCATACTCAATTTGGAAAATAATAGCTAAATCTATTAATTCTTAAACTGATACGTAAACGTATAATTCTGAATGGAGTGTATTTAAAAACAGAAATGTACTCCCACTAAATAATAGGTCAATCTTTAAATAAGAATTTCGTCTTTGTTCAATATGCCTAACCCTTAAGTAATTTAAAATAAAAACATTCATAACGATCTGTGCTTAAATTGTACTTGTACATCAAATGCTGTTGTTTGATATTTTTATGTCTAATACGCTAAACTCATACAAGTGCGATACACCTTGGTTGAAGTCGAGCGTGAAACAATACTCGAGCGTGAAACAATACTCGACCTTCCAACCTACAAAGTGGAAACTATAAGATACGAAATAATTTTAACATCAATTTTTTTAGGATAATTGTGCAACCCCTTTTATAATAAGTTCATAACGAAAATAGGCGGCATTGTAAAAACAAAACAATAATCAATGTCAGATCGACGTTAAAAATGTGATGTCAGATAGAGAGAGGTTAATAGAAATACAGATGCAAACTTAAAAATTCCAAGCCGCCCGCTTTTATAAAGTATCAATATTAAAGTTTAAGCACAACTGTTCGCAGAATATCAATTCGGATGATGCGCAACTTTAGACTGTATCCATTCTACCTGTAACTTGTTGGGCTTTCTAATTCGGTCCGTCGTTTGCAGTTTTGTAATTGGTTCACCAAATATCGTAATCTTGTTAATATAGTTTTCCACCAATGAGTGTACATTTACTCGAGATGGCGCAATAATTTGAGAAATTCCAGATCTTGGAAGCTTGAAATCCTTATGTAACGATGGACCAGAATGTCCAACCCCGTTTTTAGGTTAATGTTTGGTGCAGTTAGTTAGGGGATTAATTATTTGGCCCTTTTTAAGTTTGACGCTTGCTTAACATTTATAATTTATCTTCAATTCTTGCGTGAATAACTGCGAATGTTATTGCAGGATATCCCGCTCTAAATAAGAGAATAGATTCGGGTAGAATTTGACGGTGCTCCAACGCACTAGGGTAGAAATGTTAAGTACTTACTAATACTTTTTCTGGACGTTGGATCGTACAGGCTGGCCAGCTTCTTGACCATATTGCTCACCCAGTCTGAATCCCTAAAATTATCCCTACATATGATGAGTAGTGTATGTCGAGAAACCACGTACTAGGGAAGAACAGCTCATTAAATTATTGAAGTAGCTGCTTACATATAAAACAACCATTGTATTATAGTGAAAGACATCAATCATATTTATGAACCGGCTAGACTATACGTGCAGTGTGAACAATTCTTGTCTTAACTCTTTCTTTATAATTTGTTGTTATTTTTAAGAATTGATTATATTCTGTTAAATATAGCGATTTTCTGACGATGTTTTGGTTCTTGCACCACTATAATGAAGATGTCATATCTCGATGAAGATGCATTTGCGAACCATGTTCATAAAAACATTTCGGATTTAAATTTAACTGAGGAACGTTTTGTTACATCATGAGACAACCTGTATACCTAGCGCAAACGACTGCTCCCATTTACCAAGAATCTTGTTGGGTTGTGAGTGTATCTTCAATAACAATCTGACATACTTATAACGTTTTAAAAAAATTTTATTTAATATGGGTCACATGATATACATCTTTGAATAAATTGTTTACATTCATATCATAAAGAACTGCTTTGTTAATGCATTTAATAAAGGAAAATTAATTACTTGTTTTTACTTATTTATGCGCCTTTGTAAACACTTTCAAGAAATGCTCATTTCCCACTAACCTGAATAAATAATGAAATAATCAATGGTTGAAAAAGTTAATTTTGGATATTCAGTTATCGTCATAAAATCAGTTTTTATTAAATATAAATTAGTTCCTGTTTGTGGATTTAAAAATTCATGCATAACAAATTTTTCTCATTTTTCAAAATTTCTCCTTTTATCGCCTTAAATTATAATAACATTTAGACCCTTGAAAAGACTAAGTGCATTAATTATTGACATGCATACATCAAGGTAAATTATTTAAAGTGGTTTGGGATAGTTCATCATGCAACACTACAAACTTAATCACTAACAGCAGTAAGTCTGCGAAAGTGATAGTTTCCTAAACACGAAAATGAAATCAACCCTTAAACTGACCGGCTGTTTTAGCGTGATTTATTCTAGGGGTTAAAGTAGGTTACCTTTTCTACAACTTTAATCGTAAATACATGTTTTTATAAGTAAGCGATTCACTGCTTTTCGAAAATGCCAAGTTCTTTTTTTTGCTTTTCGTACTACTCATTACCATCAATCAAAATAAAGCAATACTGTTTTAACCTTTATTCTCATAAATATTAAGCTTGCCATTTAGTTTTCAGAAATCATGAAAGACTACCGATAAAATTTCACTTCCGAACTTGAACTAGTTTGCAGACAAGACACGAAAGGGCAGTATTAATTCTTTTTCTTTTTAAGGATGACTGGAGAGAACAATTAAAGGGTTTAGAGGATTTAAATCGTGCTTTGCAAAACCCAAACACAATAAAAGCATTGGAATCTAGAATTTCATCGTTGCTTTTTTTTCTATTTGGATGCGAACAACATGTACGGTTGCAATCAGCGACGGAGGTAAATAATTTTAACAGTGTAACATTTGAATTAATTTTTGGTTTTAGGATATATTAAAGATTTTGTTTGTTAATACCTCGATTCAAGTGTTACAAGGACGATTGAACCAAATAGTATCGGCTTTATGCAAGATGGGATCGCCTGCTGGAGTAAGGTTGAGTATTTTATTGATGAGAAGAATTACGACCGACGAATTTTTGAATCACTTATTTAGTAGTAGTATCCTTGGAGCTAAAAGTAGTAAGGTAAGGATCTAATTTATTGCTGAATTTTATCATGGAAGTTTTATTTTTCGAACCAATAAAGTGATAATAATTTTGGCTTCGCGCATATTTACTGATTTACTGTAACAATTTCAACTCTACTATTAATATTTTACACCACTCTTTTTTATTTATTTGAACCTTTATTATCTAAGCTTTTGTCATTTTATACATACAATTGTAAAAACGGTTTGAAGTTATTAATTAAGGCTGCTACGATAAGTAAATATGTCAATCAAGCCCAGGACCAGACTTTGGGGTTAAATAAATTTTGAGAACGTTACAACTTAAAGATAAGGTAAAGTTGTATACCGATTTCAGTCCAAATCAGTCAATTATCAAAGGTCCAAGAGGTTGATGTGGCTTACTTAAATTTTACTGACTTACTTGGCTAAAATTTAATTAAACTAAACCAATAAAATCAAAAATATCTTTAAATTAATCTTCTATGGGCCAAATGTACACTAGGACCTTCGCCCGCACAGATAGAGTGCATGGTTCTAAACTAGCTAGTGAGATTGTTATTGCTCAACAAAACATGAAAATCGGAAGATATACGTCACTCTAGTGCTACCTGATTTGAAGTTGGTAACGGAATACGTCATAAACATGATATAAATTGTTTGCATAAGCAGGAATGCAACTGTTCATTCGACTTAATCATCAGTTTGACCTGTAAAATTACCTTCACAATGGTTTACGTAAAAGCTCACTTAAAATTATGAAAAGCCTTAAGCTCTCTCAATCAATCCGCAAAATGTGATAATAATTTCTGAAACCTTGCCATAATTTGTTGTTATAGCCATACCTAAATTTTAATCATATTAAAATATGGAAACTCTTACTTGCCCAACTTGAAATATTTAAATCCATACCACAAGTTCTAGTAATATAATGTCACTAAAACTGACATATTAAGGATCACAGTACTTGATTATGCTGTTTGTGTCACATAAACTGATTACTAATCACTACGCTCTGCAAAACAATACGGCTCTGACTCAAAATGTATACCTAATTGCAAAACTAATTTGTAATTGGCCACTGAAATTACATGAAAAATAGTCAGCGCGCTTAGGATTTAGTGTTTACAAACAACTTCACAAACTTCATAAACAAGGCACCGCAGTAAATAAAAAAAAATAGTAAAAATAATCGTAAAAACAAACAAGGCATTATGAAGTAAAGAAAACTATATCCGTAAGCGAACTGATGCCATTTCAAAGCACATTCAGATGGGAGATAATTACTTACTTACTTTCACTTACGCGATACTGACAACAAGTATGCTGTGGGTTAGGGTGTCAAACTCCCAATTCAACAAATAAAAATGTATACTAATTAATACACGAAAACAAATTATCTTGCATTCCAAATCTATACTCAGACACTCAGAGACTCAGACACTCAGACACTCAGACACTCAGACACTCAGACACTCAGACACACAGACACTCAGACACTCAGACACTCAGACACTCAAACACTCAGGCACTCACTCAGACACTCAGACACTCAGACAGTCAGACACTCAGACACTCAGATACTCAGACACTCAGACACTCAGACACTCAGACAGTCAGACACTCAGACACTCAGATACTCAGACACTCAGGCACTCAGACAGTCAGGCACTCAGGCACTCAGAAACTCAGACACTCAGAAACTCAGACACTCAGACACTCAGACATACACGCACGCACGCACGCACGCACCCACACACACACACACCCACGCACGTACGCACGCACGCACGCACGCACGCACGCACGCACGCACGCACGCACACACACACACACACACACACACACACAGACACAGACACAGACGCAGACGCAGACGCAGACGCAGACGCAGACGCAGACGCAGACGCAGACGCAGACGCAGACGCAGACGCAGACGCAGACGCAGACGCAGACGCAGACGCAGACGCAGACGCAGACGCAGACGCAGACGCAGACGCAGACGCAGACGCAGACGCAGACGCAGACGCAGACGCAGACGTAGACGCAGACGCAGAACGCAGACGCAGACGCAGACGCAGACGCAGGCGCAGACGCAGACGCAGACGCAGACGCAGACGCAGACGCAGAC
>JARFJB010001149.1:2900000-2972500 GCA_036346205.1 Vesta saturnalis | reverse complement strand
TTTATTTGACTGCCTGTTTAGACAAATAAGATTTCTTTTATTAGTTTTTATTTTTTATGTTTGTTGCGAGTTTAATTCTCTTTTCTTTCTTTCATTATGAATTTTGTCCAGCAAGTACATTTTTGATATTTCTGTATATTTTACAGAAAGATGATTAAATTATTTTTCATCAATTGAACCTCAGTTATACCAGTTTTTAAAGATGATGTCTTAATCACTCTATTAGTAGGATATATTTTCATTTTCTTATAAATTATGCCCATTAAGTGTTGTGATGCTTTAGGCTGTCTTTTATCTGCGGAATCTACGATATCTTATATTCGGTTAAGATTTTTTTCCGTTTTATAGTAAATACTTCTGTAGAGTTTATTTTCATTTTCTTCCAAATATGATTTTTTATGATTAATAATTCAAATTCTAATAAAAGTGTTTCGAATTTCTTGTAGTTCTTCTTCCGTTTTTTTCTTTATGTTTACTTTAACAATTCTTAAAATTTTTAATATATCACCGTAAATATTGAAGCCTGTGTAGTATGTACAACTACAAAGTTGTAAGATTGTCCAATGCAGTGTTGCCAAGTTGCGAATTTTTCTTTAAAAATTTAGTTTAAAGCATACTCTTTACAAACTATTACCTCTGCCACTGTTCCTTAATTTCCTTAGCAAGATTTACGTGTAATCTAATATAGACTTGGTTCATCCCGAACTACCTTTACTTTTGGATTCTACGATACGGGGTGTCATTTAATTGGATTTCTTACATACAGCACCCTGTACATTATTTTGCTGTTGGAAAGCTTAACGTGTGCGCCTTCAGAAAATATCAGTTTGCCGTACTTTGAGATATTAAGGTTTCTCCGAAAAACTCAGAAAGTGAGAAAAACCACGGGCGGCGTGGGACAAGGAAATGACTCAATTGAAATTATTTTTAAAAATCATTTATAAATAATTTAAATAATTAGTTATATTGTCATACCAACGAGTAGCAGTTTCGAGTCCTTGTGTCATGCCGATTGTAATTTTTCTCACTTTTTCTGTAAGTTTTCGGGGAAATCTTAATATCTCAAAGTAGGGATGAGGCAGACACGGCAAACATGACATTTTCTAAATGAGCTCACATTACGTTTTCCAACGACAAATTAATATACAAGGTGTTGTATTTAAGAAAATTAAATTAGAATTATTAAAATAGAAGTAAATGTGGAGATGTTCGAAGAGAAGTTTTAGACACCTTGTATGATAGAATCCAAAAGTAAAGATAGTTCAGAATGAACTAGGGCAATGTTAGATTACACGTAAATTTTTCAGGGAAATTAACCAACTGTTGTTTTTGACTACATTAAAAAAACTCGGCACCACTGCATTTGACAATCGTATAAATCTGTAGTTGAATATAGAATCCACAAGGCCTACAATTTGCCACATAATAATTTTTGGTATTTACTCTTTTTAAAAAAACAACCTGTATTCTTTAAAATAATTTTGGATTGTAGCAAAGGTGATTATAGCTTTCATTAAGAAAATTTTTCATAACGGTTTAGTATTGGCCGACGCGCGCTTATTCGACTAGCCTGCAACTTTAATTATCTGATTCTAATGTTACAGATTCGAGAAGGAGCTCTTCAAATTTTGATGACAGTTAGCCGAATTTTCCCCAGTACAGAAATAAATGTACCGAAAGCCGTTGAATTCGTGACACCTTTACTAAGAGATCGAAAAAAACGTGTACGTCGTGCATCGTTAGAAACAATAGCAAGTCTTGCACAATTAGGAACAACTGGTACAGTTTTAGAAATAATATCAAATATAGCAACTGAGTATCAAGATAAAGAACAATTAATTAGAGTTGTTCGAGCAAGGTGAGTCTGTTGACTTTTTAAAAATAAGTTTTTAAAATTAGACTACTGTGTTGTTGACTGAAAAAAATTTGCAAGTATGTAAATATGTGACCACATAGAGGGTAAAAGTAATGATTAGGTTGGATAATTATGCTAAAGAGTACGTGTTTCTTTTTGGGGTGAAATACTTTGCGTGATTATTTCAATTTCTGTAGCTTTTTTGTTAAAGTTACAAATGACCTCATTTTAATGTTCTATTGATTGAGGATGTGGGTTTTTTATATTTGGTCAAATATTTGCATGTACGGTGAATATAACAGTCTGGATCTTTATAATACTGCATTTTGTTTGTTTATCGAAGGTCATCTTTCCAGCATTAATAATAAAATGTGTTCTTTTTCTTTACTTGCATGATAAAGCAGATTAGAGTTTTTTACAAGACACATAGGCTAATCAACTGGATCAGTTTAACCATAATTTTTGCACATATTTCATTTTTCACAAGGTGGTTTAAATAAGTGCAATTCGTAATGATTCCTTTGTTGCAATCACTAAATTGCAATTTTTTTGCTTTATTTGCATATCTACATATTTACAGATTGGCACGAAAACAACTACCAGCAGTTGACTTAAACGGAAGTGTGCGATACTCAACACCGAGCGGAGACTCAGAATTAGAGTGGATCTCTATAGGTAGTGCCACACCATCACCTCTTTGTACGCTGCACAATCCTACTCTGGACAATAACCAAGAATTTAGTGATCGCTTAAATTTGGATCAAACCAAGGCTACTAATTATTGGAAAAGTAACGCACGTCATATTGAAAATAATGATAGTGTTGATACATTCGGTAAAGAAGAAGAATCTGATTGGTCACGAGATTCAGTGGATGTAAAGGTATACGTGATTAAGTGTTACGTTTTGCATGACAAACAATCGCGTTTCGCAATGTTTATCGATAATCTTAAGTGCTAAAAGCGCACGAAACATTTAAACATTAACAAGTTATTTTACCTTCACCTTTAATATTTGCCGAAATGTAATTTATTGTTATTGTAATATGTTTGATAAAACTCAAGATAAAGATTGGTAGGTTGGAATAATGTGCTTTTAATAAGGGAATAATATTGTCGACCTCAAAATTATTCACTGTAAATTTATTGTCTTATTTCCATTTTGCGAGAGGTCAGAGCTGTAATGAAATATATCATCTGGTAAAAATAAGAAAACCTTGTTCTAAGAGAAAACATATTTCAAAGTGTTTAAAACGTATCTTAGTTTGAAAGTTGACGAGTTCCGTCTGAGTTTTTATCTTATAGCTCAGTTCTGGGAGATTTCAGTATTAATAACTTTAATTACAACTATTAGTAGTCTCCCTTTGTGAACAGAGATACCAAGATCAGTTTCTTAGTGCTCATTCACATAGATACAGTTTTCGAAATCAATCAATGCAACCGTTGATGCATTATATTCTATGCTACATTTACAGGGTGTCCCGAAATCCATATATCAAACTTCAGGTGGTGATTATACAGGCTGTTCAAATAAGGGCACGGACCGGCTGTATCTCGGAAACCGTTAAAGCTGCAGCTTCCGGGAAAAAAATTGGCATAAGTAAAGTGACCATGATAAAACGCTGGAAATCATTTTCAGCTTTCTAAATCTGCCGCTAGGTGGCGAAAATGCCATGGCCTACCTAAAAATCTTTAATCTCTCCAAAATCTTGATGCTTAACATAAGCTACTTGTATGTAATTTGTATTCACCATTTACTTATCTACATTTTACATATTTTGTTAAGAAATTTTTTTTCCTTATGCACCAGTGGCGAAGGTAGATGGCGAGGAGAAAAGGTTTTCATAACCTGATTCAAAGTATTAGTATTTTAAATTAACGGACAGATATGCACAAAATACAGAGGGCGTTAGAGTAGAGGACTCCAGTTTGATCAAATTTTGTGAAAATCTTCAAATGGTAGCATGGTATTATATGTCTATCGAAACTAGTTGAAGGTAGAGAGAAATCAGTGAAAACCCAAAAGGAATATTTTTTCGGTTTAAGAGAAAATTCGAATTTTATGTATTTTGGTCCTTATTATGCCATTTCCCAGAATTGGATATGAATATTGCAAAATCTCTATAGAATATGTGTTTTCAAGAATTGTTATAAAATTAACGTAATTCCCAATAACATCTAACCACTTTAATATGAAATAAATATATTAGTTTATTATAAAACTAAGATACAACAATAAGATATGCTATTAACAGAAACTTGTATCCTTTCCATCATATCTTCTCTAGTCATTAGTCGAGTCTGTTATACCAAATCTATCACTCTCCCTCACAAATAAAAACCTAAGTAAGTCAAATCAGGTGATCTGGGTGGCCATGGAAATAAGCTTCCTCTTCCTATCCATTGTTTTGAAAATCGAACGTTAAGATACTCACGTACATTTTGTTGGACACCGGTCATGTTGCAACCACATTATTAACCTTTGTTTCTTGGGAAATGTCCAAATGTCTTCCTATAAAGCGTGTAAGCTTTGATTTAGGAAATTTACATGCTTAGAGGCATCCGTTAAGTGGTCCGTCTAAGAAATATGGTCCAACAATTTTCCCTTTAACTATACTACACCGTACGTTTATACTCCATTGATTTTGCCGATCGAATTCTCCCATCCAATGGGGATTACTGTCCGACCAGTAATGCATATTTTGGAGATTTACTTTCCAACAATTTGAAAATCTTGCTTCATCTGTTCATAATACTTGTGATAGAAATCGTGGAGTTGCTTCTAGTGTGCTCAGTATCAAATGTCAGTAATTCAGTCTGTGGTCAAAATTAGCTTCATTTAGCGCCTGATGCAATACTATGTGATGTAGATGCATATTATGGTCTTCTAAATATTGTGTACAGATCTTACCGGCATACTTAAGTTTTTAGAAATTTATCGTACACTAAAATATGGATTAGCAGTAACAAGAGCAATCACATTAGTAATGTTTTCTTCATTTCTAACCTTACGAGCTCTGATTTGTTTGCCGGTGCGTCCTGCAGATCCAGTTTCCCACATATATCTTGCAATGCGACTAAATATCTCTTTTGGCTAATGTCTTCTTTGGGGGTACCTTACAGCATATTCTCGTGATGCGACTACAAGATTCCGAAAACATTGAAAATCAATTTCAAGCGTATCAAATGCTTCCTCGTTGGAATAAGACATCTTGAAAACGTAAAATGCTGACTATTGGTAAAAACTCACTGCAATTAATTAATAACAAAATAACAAATTGAACAGGAAATCAAAACGTACAAAACTGGAGAAAATTAAATATAAAACACGAAAACAATAACGACAGACAAATCAACAAATTGACGTTTATAAAATAAACTGTTTTAATTTCCTTACCTTCGTTGACAAGACATGGCCTACGCTACATTGATTGAAGTACAAAACTGTATATTAATTTCACATGCACATTAACAAGTGTTTAAATGATTTTATAGTCAGTAGTCTTATAATTGTCTCATTGACAAACTAAAATTGTTTATAATCTATCATATTATGGCACGATTTATCGTGCCATAAAGGCACCATGACAACAGCCAAGATAGAACACAAAAAAAACATATTTGTACTATACTGTATTAACATAAAATGTACAATCTGAATTTCCGGTAATTTTAAGTCCAGAACTTGAGCTCTTGACAATCGATTCACTTGTAGAAGTACTGCAGGTTCCATCCGATGACCCAAGCCTTCGGGCAATTTTCTTTTATTTTCTAGCGAATCTGCCACATATCTCTCTGCTACTGCCGATGGGTTTTGGTATCCTTAACATGAACAATCAAACGGAGCCTTCTTCTACAACATCGTTTGTGCATAAGTTTAGAATTCTACTCTTCTACACGCCCCAAACAAACCAAAATGACAACCACCTACAATCATATTAGTTTAACGACAGCAACTTTAATCGTACCTTCAAGCAAATATTTTCGTTTGGCGCCTTTGTCAAAAACTCCGTTAATTGCTCTTTTGATAATACTTGCGGTTTTTCTGGTACATAACCAATCGAACGACTTTTATGAAACCAATCAATTTTGGGAACCTGCCAATATCCACGTTATTTTATTCGCAGCATACATTTCAGCTTTGAGAAAGTACACCATAAAGATGAGGCTTTGTACACCTTCGACTAATAAAAGAAAAAGAATAAATATGAGCAAAATTAAAAGGTTTCGTAATACCTTGTCCAAAAAGTAAGCAAGTAGAACTTGTTCTGTCACAGTTTCCACACTTTTTTGTCTTAACCACGACGACAATTCTTTGTTGTAAGCGGTTTCAGATCTTCTGGAAACCAAACTAAGCTCTGCTTCTTCTGCTTTCTTACTAATTTCGTCTTTTAATGATGACGCTTCCATTTTTTATTGTAGTTTTTCGGGAAAAAGTTGAATTGAAAAAACGCCATAGCAACTAGCACACTTTGCAATTTTGTATTTTTCGTAGTTTTGTTAAGATGGAAATAAAAGTAATATTTAACTGATGTTCCATTGCGTCTACTCGACTACAAAATAGCGTAAAACATTCGTTTATAATTAAAATTATTATTAATTTTATTAAATACATAATAAAAGTTTACCTCGAGTAGGATTTGAACCTACGACCTGTACTTTCTAGAGTACCGCTAACCAATGCGCCATCAAGGTTCAAGCCCCAATCGATGTAAATTTTGTCTTTGTGCGTATGGAACCGATGTAAATTCTAAATATACTTAATTTTAATTACATATTTACCTTTGAACTTATTCGTTCATAACAAAAACTTATAATAATTCGTTTATAATGTGCGATTATGATAGTCGTTTTGTTTTAAACGAACGAAGTGAATGTTATAACACTCCCCTATCATAATCGCTTACATTATAAACTAATGTTTTAATATATTATTAGACAATGGTTGTATTTATTACTATATTACGATAAAGATATTTATAAATAATTAATTTTAGAAATAAATACTAAGCGTTTCTCTAAACGCATAATGAAAAGTGTTTCGTTTCAATAACACAATCACTTAATTTTTTCATGACTTCTTCATTGATTCTGTATAGTAATTTTATAATAAACTATAACACCTAATTTCATATTAAAGTGGTTAAATTTTATTAGTAACTACGCTAATTTGTATAAAATCCTTGAAGGCCCATGTTCTGTAGAGATTTTGCCATATTCAAATCCAATTCTGGGAAATGACGTAATAAGCACTAAAATGTATAAAATTCGAGTTTTCTCTGAAACGGAAAAAAGATATTCATTTTGGATTTTCACTGATTTATCTTTACCTACAGTAGAACCGGGACACTTTCCGCCGCCATTTTACTTTTTGTGACGTCACTCTTGGGATACCTTTGGTCGCCACTTTTATATGGCAACGTGGGCATCGTATTTTTTTTCACCTGAGACTAAAAAGATTTAACCTGTTATTAATATTTATTAGGGTTGTTTTTATTAAAAGAGGTTGCATAATAATTATTAAAATTATTATTACATTTCTTTTAATTCCATCTACAGATTGTGACCTTTTACCTATACGAAAAATTTATTTATACATTAGGGCCCTAGCCTTGTAAGACGGGAATCTATTCGCAGGCTTCGCCCCTGTCATAAAAATTGTATACTAATAAGAGGCCCTAGTATCGTAAGGCATAGATGTCGTAAGACTAAAAAAATATGAATGAAAATGATTAAATCATATTATTGATAGAAGCAGACGGATTTGGTATTTCTTTAAGTTAACATGTCTATTAAAATTACTACAGGTAGTGTAAGCCTAAAAATTAAATACGGACGAAAAATTGTTAAATCGTATTATGGATAGAAGCAGATGGACTTGGTATTTTTTAAAGCTGGTGTTTATGTCTATCTAACATGAAGTTTAAATATCATTCTGCCGGGGATAAACGTTTTTGTTTTTACAGTGTGGTTTATTTTTCGCAATGCGTTTATTATAAAAGACATTGCATAATTGTAATTAAAATTATTATTACGTTTCGTTTAATTCCTATCCATGGATTGTGACCTCGAATAATTAGTTATAGATAAATTTTACGGCAATAACATGCTTTAAAATATTTACCTATAGAATGCATTTATTAAGCTGTTATATAATTCAATCGGAAAGTTAACCAATTGACATCGTGAAATTAATGTGTTTCGTAGTAGGGTTATTATAAAATTCAAATTGATTTATTACATTTTGAGTTCCATTTTTGTACCTTACCTATACGAATTTTAACAACATGCTTATTTTTTACCTTAAGAAAGTTACGTTCAACACTAACACTATACACTATACTATTCATTGTGCATTCCTTTAATAGTGCTATCCATTGTAAAATATTGAAGGTCGACTGCTAAATTATATGCTCAAGGTTTAAGTGCAAAATTATTCATTCATAGTTAGTTAATGCATATATTAATTAAACGTAAATATTGAAGGTTGACAATTAAAATTATTGAGAAAGTCTAAGCGAAAATTAATTCATTAAATGGTTAACATATGCATTGCAGTTGTTTATTTTACGCTTCATAGGTAAAATTTTGCGACGCGAGGCTTTCGGCGAACTGTTCCGGCGACCCTCTCCAACCCTCCCCGAACAAAACCAAGATTGTAAGACAGGTATAGGGCGTCGCAACTTGTTCTCGGTCTTCGCCCTTGTCGGATCGGAACATTCGTCCTACGTTATTGTCGTGGTACGCTGACAAGGGGCAGACCAGCTAGAGCAAGTTGCGAGCCCTACACCTGTACTAAAGTTAGCATTAGCCCTATTATAATACAAATTCAAATTTTCCGCCAAGGGTACAATACACGAAGGCTCAAAACAAGTTCCGATCACGACAAGGGTCGAGAAGTTGCGACGCCCTACACCTGCCCTACAATCTCAGTTATGTTCGGGAGGGTTGGGTGGGTCGAAACAACTTTCGCCGAAAGCCTCGAATCGCAAAATTTTACCTATATGAAGCGTAAAGAAACAACTTTAATGCATATGTGTAATCATTTAATGCATTTATTTTCTGCTTAGACCTTTTCACATAATTTTACGGTCAACCTTCAATATTTACTTTTAATTAATATGTATTAACTAACGTATTAATTCAATTTATTTTCCACTTAAACCTTGAGCATATAATTTAGCAGTTGACCTTCAATATTTAACTTTTAATGGATAGCACTATTAAAGGAGTATACAATGAAGCGTGAAACAGACTATAATGCATATGTGTAACCATTTATCGTATTAAGCATTTTATTTCTGCTTAGACGTTGTACATAATTTCTTTTCAATGGAAATCGTTTAAAGCATGACAATTTTAATTAGTATAGTGTTGAACGTGACTTTCTTAAGGTAAAAATAAGCATGTTGTGGTAATAAAATTCGTATATAGGTAAAGGTCACAACCGTCAAATGGAACTCAAAGAAATGTAATAATAATTTTAATAACTATGCAATCCCCTTATAATAAACCCTATTAAAAACACATTCATTTAACACGATGTCAATAGTGGTTGTTACTTTCCGATTGCATTTTATATCAGCTTAATAAATGCATTCTATAGGTAAAAAAAAATTTTAAAGCATGTTATTGCCGTAAGCAAACTAATTAGGTATAATTTAATTACTTGTTTTATTTTAATGACATCGAAATGAAATAAATAATTTTCGTATAGGTAAAAGATCACAATCTGTAGATGGAATTAAGAAATGTAATAATAATTTTAATAACAATTATGCAACCCCTTTGATAAAAACAACCCTAATAAATATTAATAACAAATTAAATCTTTTATTCTCAGGTGAAAAATACGATCCCCACGTGGGCATATAAAAAATGGCGACCAAAGGTGTCCTAAGGGTGACGTCACAAAAACAGAATGGCGGCGGAAGGTGTCTCGGTTCTACTACCTACTTTTGATACGCTCATTGTAATACCATGCTGTCATTTGAAAATGGTCATAAAATTTGTAACAAAAAGGCTTCTCTACTCTAACGCCCTCTGTATTTTGTGCATTTGTGACAGTTGATTTGAAATATTGATACTTTTAATCTCTTTTGAAAACCCTTTTCAACAAGCGAAAATTCGTAAAATTATGTCTACCTGGTATCAAGTTATAGGCATTTGTTTATAAAAAAATTCCTCGCCCCCTACCTCCACCACTGGTACGTACCGAAAAAAATTCTTAACAAAAGTTGTAGATAAGTAAATGGTGATTATAAATTACATAAAAATAGCTTATATTATGCATCAAGATTTTCGAGAAATTAAAGATTGTTAGGTAGACCACGGTGTTTTCGCCAGTGGCAGATTTAGACAGCTGAAAATAATTTCCAGCATTTTCTCATGGTCACTTACCTTATGCTAATTTTTTCCGAAAGCTACAGCATTAACGGTTTCAAGGTACAGCCTGTCCGTGCCCTTATGTGAACAGCAAGTATACAAAAAAATAAGACAAAACTCTAATTAACATAGGTTCGTAAATGCTTCAATAAAGAGGTATGGTGCTTTAATGATGGTTGTAATTTATTTACTATCGATACAAGAATTTTTGTACGGTATTGGTCGACAAGATTCCTTGCAGGGACGGCGCATTAATGCAGCTGCAAAACTTTTTTGCATTATTTTTGATTTCCTCAATTTTTATAATTTTTACAAAGCTTTTAGCTTTTTCAGTTAATTTGCTTCAAAAGGTACTCTGGAAAAATTCTGCCAGATTAACCCTTTTCGAGAAAACCAATTTCGAAATGGTTACGCAATTAGTTATTTAAAAGAACAAATTAACCCAATGGAGTAAATTAGTCAAAGTAAACAACAACAAAAATTAAATATTATTAAGTCGATTGACATGGGTAAAAAGTAAAATCCAAAACAGGCTTTTATTCAAATTAACATAATTTTTATAGCCAGTGCTAGAAATGTCCGCCATTCATATCAATGCAAATTTCTAAACGATCCATCATTGATGTTCGAACTCGTTAAAATAGGCCTTCCTTGTTCCGAATTACTTCGCACTGCTCTATTGTCCTTTGTTCAAGGTGATTAAATTGAAAATAAATAAATATTTTACTAAAAAAACTAAATTTTTAGTAGTTATCTTAAAAAAAAATTAAAATGGTATTCTAAAATGAAATTAATGTTTATATTAAAAAAAAAACAAACAATTCCCACAAGTGATAAAGCTTTACGGCCCCCACTGTTTAGTTTGCGCTTTTTATTGTTACTCTCAATTAAAACGTTAACAATTTCTTTTTAAACTAAAACACAATACTCTTCACAATGAAAAATACTGCAACTGTAAAGTAAACTCACTAACAATTAGGAGCGAACAGAAAACACGTCTTAACGCAATGTGTGCGTGTTCGTGTACGTGTGTGTGTATCTGTATATATATATATATATATATATATATATATATATATATATATATATATATATATATATATATATAATGCTAAAAATAATATATTTTGTTAACGTTCGTTTATTTCATCAGTAACTACCCATAGTTAGAAATAGACCTGCCATGAACTTTGGAAAAAGACCTTTTTCGTTAAGTCGCCTTATTGGCTCATTTTACAACTTTGTCCAAGTTGATCTCTGTATGTGTGTGAGTATACGTGCGTATGCTCGAGTGTGCGAGCGTGCCTGTGTGCGTGCGTGAGTGCGAGAGTGTCCGAGTGCGTGTGTGAGTGTGTGGGTGCGAGCATGTGCACGTGTGCTTGCGTACGTGTGTGCGTGTGTGCGTATGTGCATGTGTGCGTGTGTGCGTGTGTGCGCGTATGCGTGTATGCGTGTGTGCGTGTGTGCGTGTGTGCGTATGTGCGAGAGTATCTGAGTGCATGAATGTGTTATTGAGTATGTGCGCGCGTGTGTGTACGTGTGCGTGATTGCGTGTGTGCGTGTGTGCATGTGTGCATGTGTGTATGTGTGCGTGTGTGCGTGTGTGCGTGTGTTCTTGTGTGCGTGTGTGCGTGTGTGGGTGTGAGCGTGTGTGCGTGTGTGCGTGTTTGCGTGTGTGCGTGTGTGCGTGTGCGCGTGCTGTGTGGGTGTCTGCATGTGTGCATACGTCAGTGTGAGCGCGTGTGTGTGCGTATGTGCGTGTGTGCGTGTTTGTGTGTCTGGGTGTGTGCGTGAGTTGTGAGTGTGAACGTGTGTACGTGTGTTTGTGTGTGCGTGTGTGCGTGTGTACATGTGTGCGTGTGTGAGTGCGCGTGTGCGTGCGTGCGTGTGTGAGTGTTCTCGTGTTTGCGTGTGTGCTTGTGTGCGTGTGTGCGTGTGTGTGTGTGTATGTGCTTGTGTACGTGTTTGCGTGTGTGCGTATGTGCGTGTGTGCGTGTTTGTGTCTGGGTGTGTGGGTGAATTGTGAGTGTGAGCGTGTGTACGTGTGTGCATGTGTGCATGTGTTCTCGTGTTTGCGTGTGTGCTTGTGTGCGTGTGTGCATATGTGCGTGTGTGCGTGTGTGTGCTTGTGTACGTGTTTGCGTGTGTGCGTATGTGCGTGTGTGCTTGTACGTCTGCGTATGTGGGTGTGTGAGTATGTGCGTGTGTGCATGTGTGCGTGTGTTCGTGTAGGCGTGTGGGCGTTGTCGGTGTGTGCGTGTGTGTGTGTGTGTGTGTGTGTGTGTGTGTGTGTGTGCGTGTGTACGTGTGTACGTGTGTGCGCGTGTGTATGCGTGTGTGCGTTTGTGCGTGTATGCGTGCGTGCGTGTACCTCTGCTTATGTGGGTGTGTGAGTATGTGCGTGTGTGCATGTGTGCGTGTGTGCGTGTGTCCCTGTTTGCGTATGTGCGTGTGTGCATGTGCGCGTGTGTGCGTGTGTGCGTGTGTCTGTGTGCGCGTGTGTGCGTGTATGCGTGTTTGCGTGTACGTCTGCGTATGTGCGTGTGCTGTATGGGTGTCTGCATGTGTGCATATGTCAGTGTAAGCGCGTGTCTGTGCGTATGTGCGTGTGTGCGTGTTTGTGTGTCTGGGTGTGTGCGTGATTTGTGAGTGTGAGCGTGTGTATGTGTGTTTGTGTGTGCGTGTGTGCATATGTACGTGTGTGCGTGTGTATGTGTGTGCGCGTGTACGTGTTTGCGTGTGTGCGTGTGTGCTTGTACGTCTGCGTATGCGGGTGTGTGGGTATGTGCGTGTGTGCATGTGTGCGTGTGTTGGTGTACGCGTGTGGGCGTTGTCCGTGTGTGCGCGTGTGTATGCGTGTGTGCGTTTGTGCGTGTATGCGTGTGTGCGTGTACCTCTACGTATGTGGGTGTGTGAGTATGTGCGTGTGTGTATGTGTGCGTGTGTGCGTGTGTCCCTATTTGCGTATGTGCGTGTGTGCATGTGCGCGTGTGTTCATGTGTGCGTGTGTGCGTGTTTGCGTGTACGTCTGCGTATGTGGGTGTGTGAGTCTGTACGTGTGTGCATGTGTGCGTGTGTGCATGTGTGCGTGTGTGCGTGTTTGCGTGTGTGCGTGTGCGCGTGTGCGCGTGCTGTGTGGGCGTCTGCATATGTGCATACGTCAGTGTGAGCGCGTGTGTGTGTATGTGCGTGTGTGCGCGTTTGTGTGTCTGGGTGCGTGCGTGAATTGTGAGTGTGAGCGTGTGTATGTGTGTTCGTGTGTGCCTGTGTGCGTTTGTACGTGTGTGCGTGTGTGCATGTGTGCATGTGTGCTTGTTTGAATGTGTGCGTGGGTGCATTCGTGCATGTCTGCATACGTGCATGTGTGCGTGTTCCCATGCGTGCATGTGTGCATGTATGCGTGTGTGCGTGTGTGGGTGCGCGAGTGCATGCGTGCGTGTGTGAGCGTTCTCGTGTTTGCGTGTGTGCATATGTGCGTGTGTGCGTGAGCTTGTGTGTGCTTGTGTACGTGTGTGCGTGTGTGCGTGTGGCCGTGTGTGCGTGTGTGCGTGTGTGCTTGTACGTTTGCGTATGTGGGTGTATGAGTATGTGCGTGTGTGCATGTGTGTGTGTGTGTGTGTGTGCGTGTGTGCGTGTGTGTATGCGTGTGTGCGTGTATGCGTGTGTGCGTGTACCTCTGCGTATGTGGGTGTGTAAGTATGTGCGTGTGTGTATGTGTGCGTGTGTGCGTGTGTCCCTGTTTGCGTATGTGCGTGTGTGCATGTGCGCGTGTGTGCATGTGTGCGAGTATGCGTGTTTGCGTGTACGTCTGCGTATGTGGGTGTGTGAGTCTGTGCGTGTGTGCATGTGTGCGTGTGTGCATGTGTGCGTGTGTGCGTGTTTGCGTGTGTGCGTGTGTGCGTGTTTGCGTGTGTGCGTGTGTGCGTGTGCGCGTGCTGTGTGGGTGTCTGCATATGTGCATACGTCAGTGTGAGCGTGTGTGTGTGTATGTGCGTGTGTGCGCGTTTGTGTGTCTGGGTGCGTGCGTGAATTGTGAGTGTGAGCGTGTGTATGTGTGTTCGTGTGTGCGTGTGTGCGTTTGTACGTGTGTGCATGTGTGCGTGTGTGCATGTGTGCATGTGTGCTTGTTTGCATGTGTGCGTGGGTGCATGCGTGCATGTCTGCATATGTGCATGTGTGCGTGTTCCCATGCGTGCATGTCTGCATGTATGCGTGTGTGCGTGTGTGGGTGCGCGAGTGCGTGCGTGCGTGTGTGAGCGTTCTCGTGTTTGCGTGTGTGCTTGTGTGCGTGTGTGCATATGTGCGTGTGTGCGTGAGCGTGTGTGTGCTTGTGTACGTGTGTGCGTGTGTGCGTGTGTCCGTCTGTGCGTGTGTGCGTGTGTGCTTTTACGTCTGCGTATGTGGGTGTATGAGTATGTGCGTGTGTGCATGTGTGTGTGTGCGTGTGTGCGTGTGTGTATGCGTGTGTGCGTGTATGCGTGTGTGCGTGTACCTCTGCGTATGTGGGTGTGTAAGTATGTGCGTGTATGCGTGTGCGCGTGTGTGAGTGTGTCCGTGTGTGCGTGTGTGCGTGTTTGCGTGTACGTCTGCGTATGTGGGTGTGTAAGTATGTGCGTGTGTGTATGTGTGCGTGTGTGCGTGTGTCCCTGTTTGCGTATGTGCGTGTGTGCATGTGCGCGTGTGTGCATGTGTGCGAGTATGCGTGTTTGCGTGTACGTCTGCGTATGTGTGAGTGTGAGTATGTGCGTGTGTGCGTGTGTGCGTGTGTGCGTGTTTGTGCGTGTGCGTGTATGCGTGTCTGCGTGTGCGTCTGCGTATGTGGGTGTGTGGTTATGTGCGTATGTGCATGTGTGCGTGTCTGCGAGTGTGCGTGTGTGCTTGCGTGCGTATGTGCGTGTGTGCCTGTGTGCGTGTGCGTGTATTCGTGTGCGTGGGTGCGTGTGTGTGCGTGTTTGCATGTGTGCGTTTGCGCGTGTGTGCGTGTGTGAATGTGTGCGTCTGTGCATGTGTGCGTGGGTGTGTACGTGCGTGTGCGTGTGTGCGTGTGTGCGTCTGTGCGTGTGTGCGTGTGTATGTAGGTGTCTGTTTGTGTACGTGTGTGTGTACGTGCATGTGCGTGTTTGCGTGTGTGCGTGCGTGCGTATGTGCGAGTGTGCGTGTATGCGTCTATGCGTGGGTGAGTTTCCGTGTGCGTGTAACTGAAGGCTTCTTTGTCTTTTCATAACTGTATCTCCCTTGTTCTGTACAAATTTGGTATTAATGCGACGTGTATTTTACCAGAGTGTAACTGAATTTTACCATAATCAGAATTAATAATTAATTTTTACATTGGAAAAATTTCTGAACCATAAACTAATCGCACAATTGTTTATTGTGTTATATTTGTTGCCACTTATTTTTTGATAGTTAGTAATTTTGTTTACTACCCATTCCTGTTCCTGGGATGTGTTTTGGTAGATTTTAGAAATCTGTTTTTAATTATTAAGGCGTATATGTAAACTGTTCATTTAAATCCTTGGATATCTTAACAATTAGGACTTTTTTTTAGTGCAACATCATCCTCTTGCGATAATTTCTTTTTGTGACAAACAATTTTATTTATTTGATCGCCTGTTTAGACAAATAAGATTTCTTTTATTAGTTTTTATTTTTTATTTTTGTTGCGAGTTTAATTTTTTTTCTTTGTTTCTTTATGAATTTTGGCCAGCAAGTACATTTTTGGTATTTCTGTATATTTTACAGAAAGTTGATTAAATTGTATTTCATCAATTGAACCTCAGTTATACCAGTTTTGAAAGATGATGTTGTTGTCAACATCACACTATTAGTAGGATCTATATTCATTTTCTTATAAATTGCCCATTAAATGTTGTGATGCTTTAGGCTGTCTTTTATCTGCGGAATCTACGATATCTTATATTCGGTTAAGGTTTTTTTCAGTTTTATAGTAAATATTTCTGTAGAATTTATTTTGTTTTTCTTCCAAATATGATTTTTTATGATTAATAATTCAAATTTTAATAAAAGTGTTTCGAATTTCTTGTAGTTCTTCTTCCGTTTTTTCTTTATGTTTACTTTAATAATTCTTGTAATTTTTAATATATCACCGTAAATATTGAAGCCTGTGTAGGTTCTATGTTCAACTACAAAGTTGTAATGCAGTGTTGCCAAGCTGCGAATTTTTCTTTAAAAATTTAGTTTAAAGCATACTCTTTACAAATTATTATCTCTGCCACTGTTCCTTAATTTTCTTAAAAAATTTACGTGTAATCTAATATAGGCTTGGTTTATCCTGAATTACCTTTACTTTTGGATTCTATGATACGGGGTGTCATTTAATTGGATTTCTTACATACAGCACCCTGTACATTATTTAGCTGTTGGAAAGCTTAAAGTGTGCGCATTCAGAAAATATCAGTTTGCCGTACTTTGAGATATTAAGGTTTCTCCGAAAAACTCAGAAAATGAGAAAAACCAGGGGCGGCGTGGGACAGGGAAGTGACTCATACAGTTCAAGATCAATTGAAAGTATTTTTAAAAATTATTTATAAATAATTTAAATAATTAGTTATATTGTCGTACCAACGAGTAGCAGTTTCGAATCCTTGTGCCATGCCGATTGTGATTTTTCTCATTTTTTCTGTAAGTTTTCGGGGAAATATAAGTAGGGATGAGGCAGAAACGGCAAACATGACATTTTCTAAACGTGCTCACTTTACGTTTTCCAACTACAAAATAATACACAAGGTGTTATATTTAAGAAATATAGAATCCACAAGGCCTACAATTTGCCACATAAAGAAATTACGAAAAATATAATTTTTGGTATTTACTCTTTTTAAAAAAACAACCTATATTCTTTAAAATAATTTTGGATTGTAGCAAAGGTGATTATAACTTTCATTAAGAAAATTTTTCACAACGGTTTAGTATTGGTCGACGCGCGTTTATTAGACTAGCCTGCAACTTTAATTATATGATTCTAATGTTACAGATTCGAGAAGGAGCTCTTCAAATTTTGATGACAGTTAGCCGAATTTTCCCCAGTACAGAAATAAATGTACCAAAAGCCGTTGAATTCGTGACACCTTTACTAAGAGATCGAAAAAAACGTGTACGTCGTGCTTCGTTAGAAACAATAGCAAGTCTTGCACAATTAGGAACAACTGGTACAGTTTTAGAAATAATATCAAATATAGCAACTGAGTATCAAGATAAAGAACAATTAATTAGAGTTGTTCGAGCAAGGTGAGTCTGTTGACTTTTTAAAAATAAGTTTTTAAAATTAGACTACTGTGTTGTTGACTGAAAAAAATTTGCAAGTATGTAAATATGTGACCACATAGAGGGTAAAAGTAATGATTAGGTTGGATAATTATGCTAAAGAGTACGTGTTTCTTTTTGGGGTGAAATACTTTGCGTGATTATTTCAATTTCTGTAGCTTTTTTGTTAAAGTTACAAATGACCTCATTTTAATGTTCTATTGATTGAGGATGTGGGTTTTTTATATTTGGTCAAATATTTGCATGTACGGTGAATATAACAGTCTGGATCTTTATAATACTGCATTTTGTTTGTTTATCGAAGGTCATCTTTCCAGCATTAATAATAAACTGTGTTCTTTTACTTTACTTGCATGATCAAGCAGATTAGAGTTTTTTACAAGACACATAGGCTAATCAACTGGATCAGTTTAACCATAATTTTTGCACATATTTCATTTTTCACAAGGTGGTTTTAATAAGTGCAATTCGTAATGATTCCTTTGTTGCAATCACTCAATTGCAATTTTTTTGCTTTATTTGCATATCTACATATTTTCAGATTGGCACGAAAACAACTACCAGCAGTTGACTTAAACGGAAGTGTACGATATTCAACACCGAGCGGAGACTCAGAATTAGAGTGGATCTCTATAGGTAGTGCCACACCATCACCTCTTTATACGCTGCACAATCCTACTCTGGACAATAACCAAGAATTTAGTGATCGCTTAAATTTGGATCAAACCAAGGCTACTAATTATTGGAAAAGCAACGCACGTCATATTGAAAATAATGATAGTGTTGATACATTCGGTAAAGAAGAAGAATCTGATTGGTCACGAGATTCAGTGGATGTAAAGGTATACGTGATTAAGTGTTACGTTTTGCATGACAAACAATCGCGTTTCGCAATGTTTATCGATAATCTTAAGTGCTAAAAGCGCACGAAACATTTAAACATTAACAAGTTATTTTACCTTCACCTTTAATATTTGCCGAAATGTAATTTATTGTTATTGTAATATGTTTGATAAAACTCAAGATAAAGATTGGTAGGTTGGAATAATGTGCTTTTAATAAGGGGATAATATTGTCGACCTCAAAATTATTCACTGTAAATTTATTGTCTTATTTCCATTTTGCGAGAGGTCAGAGCTGTAATGAAATATATCATCTGGTAAAAATAAGAAAACCTTGTTCTAAGAGAAAACATATTTCAATGTGTTTAAAACGTACCTTAGTTTGAAAGTTGACGAGTTCAGTCTGAGTTTCTGGGAGATTTCAGTATTAATAACTTTAATTATAACTATTAGTAGTCTCCCTTTGTGAACAGAGATACCAAGATCAGTTTCTTAGTGCTCATTCACATAGATATAGTTTTCGGAATCAATCAATGCAACCGTTGATGCATTATATTCTATGCTACATTTACAGGGTGTCCCGAAATTCATATGTCAAACTTCAGGTGGTGATTATACAGGCTGTTCAAATAAGGGCACGGACCGGCTATATCCCGGAAACCGTTAAAACTGCAGCTTTCGGGAAAAAAATTAGCATAAGTAAAGTGACCATGAGAAAAAGCTGGAAATTATTTTCAGCTTTCTAAATCTGCCGCTACGTGGCGAAAATGCCATGGCCTACCTAAATATCTTCAATCTCTCCAAAATCTTGATGCATAACATAAGCTACTTGTATGTAATTTGTATTCACCATTTACTTATCTACATTTTACATATTTAAGTTAAGACATTTTTTTCCTTATGCACCAGTGGCGAAGGTAGAGGGCGAGGAGAAAAGGTTTTCATAACCTGATTCAAAGTATCAGTATTTTAAATTAACGGTCAGATATGCACAAAATACAGAGGGCGTTAGAGTAGAGGAGTCTAGTTTGATCAAATTTTGTGAAAATCTTCAAATGGTAGCATGGTATTATATGTCTGTCGAAAGTAGTTGAAGGTAGAGAGAAATTAATGAAAACCCAAAAGGTATATTTTTTCAGTTTAAGAGAAAATTCGAATTTTATGTATTTTGATGCTTATTATGCCATTTCCCAGAATTGGATATGAATATAGCAAAATCTCTATAGAATATGTGTTTTCAAAATGTTATAAAATTAACGTAATTCCCAATAACATCTAACCACTTTAATATGAAATAAATATATTAGTTTATTATAAAACTAAGATACAATCAATAAGAATTAAGTTGTCTAATTAACAGATAACTTGTATCCTTTAACCTATCAATATCTTACTACTTTAGTCAAATTAGTCCGTAGTCTGTTATACCAAATCTATCACTCCTCCTTATTTCACCATTATAAAAAATACTTCCCTATTTAGGTAAGTCATTAATCCAATTACCCGGTGATAAACCTAGGAGTAAGGGGGCCATGGAAATAAGCTTCCTCTTCCTATCCATTGTTTTGAAAATAGAACGTTAAGATACTCACGTACATTTTGTGCGAAGTGTGCTCGACACCGGTCATGTTGCAACCACATTATTAACCTTTGTTTCTAGGGATATGTCTAAATGTCTTCCTATAAAGCGTGTAAGCTTTGGTTTAGGAAATTTGCATGCTTAGAGGCATCCGTTAAGTGGTCCGTCTAAGAAATATGGTCCAACAATTTTCCCTTTAACTATACCACACCATACGTTTATGCTCCATCGATTTTGCCGATCTAATTCTCTCATACAATGGGGATTACTGTCCGACCAGTAATGCATATTATGGAGATTTACTTTCCAACAATTTAAAAACCTTGCTTCATCTGTCCATAATATTTGTGATAGAAATCGTTCTAGTACGCTCAGAATCCAATGGAAGTGATTCAGTATGTGGTCAAAATTAACTTCATTTAGCGCCTGATCCAATACTATATGATGTAGATGCATATTATGGTCTTCTAAATATTGTGTACAAATGCTACGGGGCATACCTAAGTTTTTAGAAATTGATCGTACACTAATATATGGATTAGGAGTAACAAGAGCAATCACACTAGTAATGTTTTCTTCATTTCTAACCTTACGAGCTCTGATTTGTTTGCCGGTGTGTCTTGCAGATCCAGTTTCCCACATATATCTTGCAATGCGACTAAACATCTCTCTTGAGTAGTGTCTTCTTTGGGGGCACCTTACAGCATATTCTCGTGATACGACTACAAGATTCCGAAAACATTGAAAATCAATTTCAAGCGTATCAAATGCTTCCTCGTTGGAATAAGACATCTTGAAAACGTAAAATGCTGACTATTGGTAAAAACTCACTGCAATTAATTAATAACAAAAATAACAAATTGAACAGGAAATCAAAACGTACAAAACTGGAGAAAATTAAATATAAAACACGAAAAACAATAACGACAGACAAATCAACAAATTGACGTTTATAAAATAAACTGTTTTAATTTCCTTACCTTCGTTGACAAGACATGGCCTACGCTACATTGATTGAAGTACAAAACTGTATATTAATTTCACATGCACATTAACAAGTGTTTAAATGATTTTATAGTCGAGTAGTCTTATAATTGTCTCATTGACAAACTAAAAATTGTTTATAATCTATCATATTATGGCACGATTTATCGTGCCATAAAGGCACCATGACAACAGCCAAGATAGAACACAAAAAACATATTTGTACTATACTGTATTAACATAAAATGTACAATCTGAATTTCCGGTAATTTTAAGTCCAGAACTTGAGCTCTTGACAATCGATTCACTTGTAGAAGTACTGCAGGTTCCATCCGATGACCCAAGCCTTCGGGCAATTTTCTTTTATTTTCTAGCGAATCTGCCACATATCTCTCTGCTACTGCCGATGGGTTTTGGTATCCTTAACATGAACAATCAAATCGGAGCCTTCTTCTACAACATCGTTTGTGCATAAGTTGTAGAATTCTACTCTTCTACACGCCCCAAACAAACCAAAAATGACAACCACCTACAATCATATTAGTTTAACGACAGCAACTTTAATCGTACCTTCAAGCAAATATTTTTCGTTTGGCGCCTTTGTCAAAAACTCCGTTAATTGCTCTTTTGATAATACTTGCGGTTTTTCTGGTACATAACCAATCGAACGACTTTTTATGAAACCAATCAATTTTGGGAACCTGCCAATATCCACGTTATTTATTATTCGCAGCATACATTTCAGCTTTGAGAAAGTACACCATAAAGATGAGGCTTTGTACACCTTCGACTAATAAAAGAAAAAAGAATAAATATGAGCAAAATTAAAAGGTTTCGTAATACCTTGTCCAAAAAGTAAGCAAGTAGAACTTGTTCTGTCACAGTTTCCACACTTTTTTGTCTTAACCACGACGACAATTCTTTGTTGTAAGCGGTTTCAGATCTTCTGGAAACCAAACTAAGCTCTGCTTCTTCTGCTTTCTTACTAATTTCGTCTTTTAATGATGACGCTTCCATTTTTTATTGTAGTTTTTCGGGAAAAAGTTGAATTGAAAAAACGCCATAGCAACTAGCACACTTTGCAATTTTGTATTTTTCGTAGTTTTGTTAAGATGGAAATAAAAGTAATATTTAACTGATGTTCCATTGCGTCTACTCGACTACAAAATAGCGTAAAACATTCGTTTATAATTAAAAATTATTATTAATTTTATTAAATACATAAATAAAAAGTTTACCTCGAGTAGGATTTGAACCTACGACCTGTACTTTGCTAGAGTACCGCGCTAACCAACTGCGCCATCAAGGTTCAAGCCCCAATCGATGTAAATTTTGTCTTTGTGCGTATGGAACCGATGTAAATTCTAAATATACTTAATTTTTAATTACATATTTACCTTTGAACTTATTCGTTCATAACAAAAACTTATAATAATTCGTTTATAATGTGCGATTATGATAGTCGTTTTTGTTTTAACACGAACGAAGTGAATGTTATAACACTCACTCCTATCATAATCGCTTACATTATAAACTAATGTTTTAATATATTATTAGACAATGGTTGTATTTATTACTATATTACGATAAAGATATTTATAAATAATTAATTTTAGAAATAAATACTAAGCGTTTTCTCTAAACGCATAATGAAAAGTGTTTCGTTTCAATAACACAATCACTTAATTTTTTCATGACTTCTTCATTGATTCTGTATAGTAATTTTATAATAAACTATAACACCTAATTTCATATTAAAGTGGTTAAATTTTATTAGTAACTACGCTAATTTGTATAAAAATCCTTGAAGGCCCATGTTCTGTAGAGATTTTGCCATATTCAAATCCAATTCTGGGAAATGACGTAATAAGCACTAAAATGTATAAAATTCGAGTTTTCTCTGAAACGGAAAAAAGATATTCATTTTGGATTTTCACTGATTTATCTTTACCTACAGTAGAACCGGGACACTTTCCGCCGCCATTTTACTTTTTGTGACGTCACTCTTGGGATACCTTTGGTCGCCACTTTTATATGGCAACGTGGGCATCGTATTTTTTTTCACCTGAGACTAAAAAGATTTAACCTGTTATTAATATTTATTAGGGTTGTTTTTATTAAAAGAGGTTGCATAATAATTATTAAAATTATTATTACATTTCTTTTAATTCCATCTACAGATTGTGACCTTTTACCTATACGAAAAATTTATTTATACATTAGGGCCCTAGCCTTGTAAGACGGGAATCTTTCGCAGGCTTCGCCCTGTCATAAAATTGTATACTAATAAGAGGCCCTAGTATCGTAAGGCATAGATGTCGTAAGACTAAAAAATATGAATGAAAATGATTAAATCATATTATTGATTATGAAGAGACGGATTTGGTATTTTTTAAGTTAACATGTCTATTAAAATTACTACAGGTAGTAAGCCTAAAAATTAAATACGGACGAAAAATTGTTAAATCGTATTATTGATAGAAGCAGATGGACTTGGTATTTTTTAAAGCTGGTGTTTATGTCTATCTAACATGAAGTTTAAATATCATTCTGCCGGGGATAAACGTTTTTGTTTTTACAGTGTGGTTTATTTTTCGCAATGCGTTTATTATAAAAGACATTGCATAATTGTAATTAAAATTATTATTACGTTTCGTTTAATTCCTATCCATGGATTGTGACCTCGAATAATTCAGTTATAGATAATTAGTTTGCTTACGGCAATAACATGCTTTAAAATGATTTTACCTATAGAATGCATTTATTAAGCTGTTATATAATTCAATCGGAAAGTAATAACCACTTATTGACATCGTGTTAAATTAATGTGTTTTCGTAGTAGGGTTTATTATAAGGGAGATTGCATAATTGTTATTAAAATTATTATTACATTTCTTTGAGTTCCATTTGACGGTTGTGACCTTTACCTATATACGAATTTTATTACCACAACATGCTTATTTTTTTACCTTAAGAAAGTTACGTTCAACACTATACACTATACACTATACTATTCATTGTGCATTCCCTTTAATAGTGCTATCCATTAAAAGTAAAATATTGAAGGTCGACTGCTAAATTATATGCTCAAGGTTTAAGTGCAAAATTCATTGCATTCATACGTTAGTTAATGCATATATTAATTAAACGTAAATATTGAAGGTTGACAATTAAAATTATGTGTAGAAAGTCTAAGCAGAAAATTAATTCATTAAATGGTTACACATATGCATTGCAGTTGTTTATTTTACGCTTCATATAGGTAAAATTTTGCGACGCGAGGCTTTCGGCGAAGGCTGTTCCGGCGACCCCTCTCCAACCCTCCCCGAACAAAACCAAGATTGTAAGACAGGTATAGGGCGTCGCAACTTGTTCTCGGGTCTTCGCCCCTTGTCGTGATCGGAACTTATTCGTGGGCCTACGTGTATTGTCGTGGTACGCTCGACAAGGGGGCAGACCAGCTAGAGCAAGTTGCGCAGCCCTACACCTGTACTACAAGTTAGCATTAGGCCCCCTATTATAATACAAATTCAAATTTTCCGCCAAGGGTACAATACACGAAGGCTCACAAATAAGTTCCGATCACGACAAGGGGTCGAGAACAAGTTGCGACGCCCTACACCTGCCCTACAATCTCAGTTATGTTCGGGGAGGGTTGGAGTGGGGTCGCGAAACAACTTTCGCCGAAAGCCTCGAATCGCAAAATTTTACCTATATGAAGCATAAAGAAACAACTTTAATGCATATGTGTAATCATTTAATGCATTTATTTTCTGCTTAGACCTTTTGCACATAATTTTAGCGGTCAACCTTCAATATTTACTTTTAATTAATATATGTATTAACTAACGTATTAATTCAATTTTATTTTCCACTTAAACCTTGAGCATATAATTTAGCAGTTGACCTTCAATATTTAACTTTTAATGGATAGCACTATTAAAGGGAGTATACAATGAAGCGTGAAACAGACTATAATGCATATGTGTAACCATTTATCGTATTAAGCATTTTATTTCTGCTTAGACGTTGTACACATAATTTCTTTCTCAAGGTGGAAATCGTTTAAAGCATGACACATTTTTAATTATGTATAGTGTTGAACGTGACTTTCTTAAGGTAAAAAAATAAGCATGTTGTGGTAATAAAATTCGTATATAGGTAAAGGTCACAACCGTCAAATGGAACTCAAAGAAATGTAATAATAATTTTAATAACTATTATGCAATCTCCCTTATAATAAACCCTATTACGAAAACACATTCATTTAACACGATGTCAATAAGTGGTTGTTACTTTCCGATTGCATTTTATATCAGCTTAATAAATGCATTCTATAGGTAAAATTTAAAAAAATTTTAAAGCATGTTATTGCCGTAAGCAAACTAATTAGGTATAATTTAATTACTTGTTTTATTTTAATGACATCGAAATGAAATAAATAAATTTTTCGTATAGGTAAAAGATCACAATCTGTAGATGGAATTAAGGAAATGTAATAATAATTTTAATAACAATTATGCAACCTCCTTTGATAAAAACAACCCTAATAAATATTAATAACAAATTAAATCTTTTTATTCTCAGGTGAAAAAAATACGATCCCCACGTGGGCATATAAAAATGGCGACCAAAGGTGTCCTAAGGGTGACGTCACAAAAACAGAATGGCGGCGGAAGGTGTCTCGGTTCTACTACCTACTTTTTGATACGCTCATTGTAATACCATGCTGTCATTTGAAAATGGTCATAAAATTTGTAACAAAAAAGGCTTCTCTACTCTAACGCCCTCTGTATTTTGTGCATTTGTGACAGTTGATTTGAAATATTGATACTTTTAATCTCTTTTGAAAACCCTTTTCAACAAGCGAAAATTCGTAAAATTATGTCTACCTGGTATCAAGTTATAGGCATTTGTTTATAAAAAAATTCCTCGCCCCCTACCTCCACCACTGGTACGTACCGAAAAAAATTCTTAACAAAAGTTGTAGATAAGTAAATGGTGATTATAAATTACATAAAAATAGCTTATATTATGCATCAAGATTTTCGAGAAATTAAAGATTGTTAGGTAGACCACGGTGTTTTCGCCAGTGGCAGATTTAGACAGCTGAAAATAATTTCCAGCATTTTCTCATGGTCACTTACCTTATGCTAATTTTTTCCGAAAGCTACAGCATTAACGGTTTCCAAGGTACAGCCTGTCCGTGCCCTTATGTGAACAGCAAGTATACAAAAAAAAATAAGACAAAACTCTAATTAACATAGGTTCGTAAATGCTTCAATAAAGAGGTATGGTGCTTTAATGATGGTTGTAATTTATTTACTATCGATACAAGAATTTTTTGTACGGTATTGGTCGACAAGATTCCTTGCCAGGGACGGCGCTATGGCGCAGCTGCAAAACTTTTTTTGCATTATTTTTGATTTCCTCAATTTTTTATAATTTTTTACAAAGCTTTTAGCTTTTTCAGTTAATTGTGCTTCAAAAAGGTACTCTGGAAAAATTCTGCCAGATTAACCCTTTTCGAGAAAAACCAATTTCGAAATGGTTACGCAATTAGTTATTTAAAAGAACAAATTAACCCAATGGAGTAAATTAGTCAAAGTAAACAACAACAAAAATTAAATATTATTAAGTCGATTGACATGGGTAAAAAAGTATAAAGATCCAAAACAGGCTTTTTATTCAAATTAACATAATTTTTTATAGCCAGTGCTAGAAATGTCCGCCATTCATATCAATGCAAATTTCTAAACGATCCATCATTGATGTTCGAACTCGTTAAAATAGGCCTTCCTTGTTCCGAATTACTTCGCACTGCTCTATTGTCCTTTGTTCAAGGTGATTCTCGTTTTCAATTGGGGCCGGGTAGACCAATGACTTTAAATATCCCAAAGAAGCAAACCTAAGGGCTTTAAGTCGGGTCAACGAGGATTCCGCATAACTGGACCGCCACGGCTTATCCACTTCTCAGATAGTCTTGTTGGATTTTAAATTGCATCGATTGGCAATAATCTAATCGGCGTTGAGAATCTTCCGCTTTAAGAGCTTGAAAACGTTGTAAATGATATGGCTTTTACAACTGCCCATGTAAAACTTCCAATACACTACTTCTGGGTATATTTTCCATCAAAGAGAGTCTCCTGAAATTAATTTCCGTATTGGCGGACACACTATTTAAAACACGCTCTTCTGCATCTGCATTCCTAGTGGTACGCTTTCTGTCACAGTCTTTTATTTTTGGCAAAAAAGTGCCATTTTGTCTTAAACGCTGATGTAATCGAGAAAATAAATTTTTGGAAGGGTTCAACGACTCGGGAAGGCTTCTTGGTAAGGTCTGAGAGCTTCAGGACGACAATTATTCTCTTCGCCGTACATGAAATGCATATCGGCCATTTCAGAAAATGAGTACTCTGCCATAAGGTAATAACTAAACCTCAAAACGCTTGTTGAATTGAATATTAATGGTCACAAAATTTTGCAGCTAAAAGTGAAGTCAACGTGACCATTATTGTCAACAGTATTAGTTGTCACCCTGAAGTTGCAAAGTCTCCTTTGACTAATTTACTTCGTTGAGTTAATTTATTCGCTTAAAAAACAAATTGCGTAATCATTTTCAAATCGGTTAATCTGGCAGAATTTTTCAAGAATACCTTTTTGAGGCAAAATTATCTGAAAAAGCTAAATTCATTGGAAAAATTTATAAAAAAAAATTGAGGAAATAAAAAATAATGCATTAAAAGTATTTCAGGTAGCGCCGACCCTTGCGAGGAATTTTGTCGACCGATACCGTAAGAAAAATTATTGTATCCATAGTAGCTAAATTACCAAAATTGAAAGATTGGCATGGTATGATTCCTGAGATATAAAACAAATCCATCATTTGGCCACCATCTTTAAAGCGCCTTAGCTCCTTATTGAAGCATTTCCAGACCAATGTTAATATGAAAATTCTTCTTATTTTTTTTTATATACTCACCACCTGCAGTTTGGAATATGAATTTCTGGACACCCTACATAAACTATGCGAGATATCAGCTTATTTTTTGGTGACATATGTAAATTGATAAGGACTATTTTTGAAATTATTTTCAATTATACAGGGTGGTTCAGAAAATTGTTATAAACCAGTTAGGTTTTTTCTAAATAGAATGTGTGTTTTATGTTATTTTTAGATTATACGTTAAAAATTAAGTCAGCTTTATTCAACGTTCCCTATACCTATCATGTACCAATTTTGAGAAAATTCTGCTTTTAAGAAAAATATTCAATTTAAACAAGAACTAAAAACACGGAAACCACTTGCTTTGAGTAACACAAATTTATATCCATTTATTCTGACCTTTAAGGTTTGTATTTGCACTGTGTAGGATTTCGATATTTAGTACAGGATATTTAGGAAAAGGATTCATATTTTATGTCTTTCAAACATCAAAAACCCTCTTAACTTAGATGGACCACCCTGTATAATTTTTATTTTTGTGAAATAACTTTTCATTTTCTATCAAATACATGCATATGTCTAAAAGTAACGATTAAAAAGTTATTAATATTTGGCTCGAAAATTTCTAACGTTCCAGTAGGTAATGATTTTTGAATTGTAGTTGATAAATCGGTATTGGATCAAAATTGAATTAAAAATAAAGCTAAAACCAAGACGTAAACGTTTATTTAATAAAAATAAAAAAATGTTACTATAAATGCTCAATATGATGACTATTTTCTTCTATGCATAACAGCACTCGTTTTTCAAAAGATCTCCTAATTTTTCTCAGGATATCTGGTGTTATAGTAGCAAACGCATCCTTTATTCTAATCTTCATGTCATCAGCAGTGGTAGGTGTAGTGTTATAAACAAAATTTTTTAATGTAACCCCAAAAAAGAAATCCATCCAGAGGACTCGAAAATTCTTGTTCTAGAAACCGTAAAAATTTTACACCGTTCCAGTTTCGATCAAAAAAATTTGGACCAATCACATGGTCTCCTACAGTTCCTCCAAATACATTGAGGCTCCACGGATTCTGGCGGTCAACAGTGCGATACAGGTGGCGGTTTTGAGTATAATAGTAATGAAAATTATGTCGGCTTACCAAGCCGTAGCCTTGTTGTGGAAAGTTGATTCGTTGGTAAATAAAACAAATTTAAATAAGTCATCTTCTTCCCCAACGTTTTCAAGACTCCAAACACAGAAATCCAACCTCCGTTGAAAGTCCCGTCCAGATAAATTCTGATGAAGTTGTATGTGATAAGGATGGTACTTATGTTTTTTGAAAATTCTCCAAACACTTGCTTGACTAATTTCAGTTTGTCTAGAAATTTCTCTTGAGCTTACATTTATATTATCAACCACTGAGCCTAAAACTAAGAACTTATTGTCCGCATTATTTACAACACACTTTTGCTGTTTCTTGTAGGATACACTACCAGTTTCACCAAAAGTTTGTAGCAGTTCTTCAAAAGATCTTTTGTCTGGATGTGGTCGATCGAGATACATTTTTTCGTATACCCTTGACGCTAACAAACAATTCCTAAAACATTCACTAAGGATACACGTCATATCCACTCTTTCTTCTTGAGAATACTGTTTCATATTTTTAGTCTTATAGGATGATAGCGCTATTGAAAATAAAGTAAGAATTTTGACAGTATTTGACCTAAGGTTAAGGACAGCCGCCAACTAGATGAATCAAACAATATCCTATTTTTAAAATCATTACCTACTAGAATGTAAACAAAAAATTCCATTCAGAATTTTAGAGAAAATTTTAATAACTTTTTAATCGTTAATTTTAATTGATATGCATTACTCATAGTTTTTGATATAAAATGAAAAGTCATTTCACATAAATAAAAATTATACAGGGAGGTCCATTTAAGTTAAGTGGGTTTTTGATGTTTGAAAAATATAAAATAGGAATTATTTTCCTAAACACCCTGTACTAAATATCGAAATCCTACACAGTGCAAATGGAAGCCTTAAAGGTCAGAATAAATCGTTATAAATTTGTGTCACTCAAAGTAAAAGGTTTTCATTTTTTCAGCTCATGTTTAAATTGAACATTTTTCTTAAAATCACAATTTTCTCAAAATCGGTAAGCGATAGAGAACATTAAATAAAGTTGACTTAATTTTTAACGTATAATCTAAAAATGACATAAAATACAGGGCGTTTCATTTAAAAAACCTAACTTTGATATATGACCATCCTGTATAATTGAAGATAATTTCAAAAGTCATCAATTTACATGTTACCAAAAAATTAAGCTGATATCTCGTACCGTTTAGGCACAATAGACCGAGGGAATAGTCGTGAGTCACCCTGGATATACGGGGTGGTCTGAAGTGAAATGTAAGATTTCCGGCTTAAAAATATTACGATCTGATGCAACTTGCTTTAATAAAATATTGATAATAAAAGGACAGGGTATCAAAGTTCCAAAAAAAAGTAGACTTTTGAAATATCTTCAAAACGAAAAAAGGTATTTTTCTCATTCTTGGTATAATAAATATAGATATAAAGTACATTGGTTTTAGCTTATTAGTACGTTTTTATTATGTACAGTGGCGTAGAACGCAAAGGATAGCGCAATCCTTTAATCCCTAATGTCTACGCCAATGTAGTAAATTGGATTTTTATAACCAACTGCTTAGACATGTTATTAACTGACACTATTGGACTTAACGTTTATATGAAAGGTTTTTAGTTAAAACGATTAGATCTATCATTTCCTGAAGTTACGTGCATTCTTCCTGAAACACCGATTTTTACGTTTTGATGTTGTTTCCCAAATACTACAGAATAATAGTAACCTGACTAAGCAGTTAGTTGTAAATACCTAAAAATGCAAATATCTTAGAAACCGTTAAAGTTATCGAATTAGACAAAGTATACATTTTTTATCTGAAAAACATCAAAGTTTAGTATTTTAATAAAAATCCATTGGCGTAGAAATTGGGGATTGAAAGGTTGATCTACCCCTTACGTTATACGCCACTGTACATAATAAAAACTTATTAATAAGCTAAAACCAACGTACTTTGTTTCGCTGTTTATTATACCAAGAATCAGCAAAATACCTTTTTTCTACTCCCATTTTATAATACAACAATTAAAAGATTAAAAACTGTTTCATAATGAGCTTCATTATGATACAGATTTTCATTATGATACAAATTTTTCAGCCAATAGAATGGAATTATCCTGTACTAAAAATATTAATTTAGCGAAGTATCCAGGTACCTTACATGCTGTAATGCTTAGTTATTTTGACAACTGTCAAAATATTTTGAATCGTTTCAGAGCTCTACATCTACGTTTTGATCGAATTAGTATAAAAATAATGAGTGATAACGAAGAATTTTTACTGACACCTCCTGAAATTAGAGAAAGAGTGACAAATGTAGTTAATAATATACTGCCGGGCAAGTCCAAGAACACATACGAAAAATTATATAGACAATTTATGGATTGGAGAAACAGCAAAAACATATCATCCTTCTCAGAAAACGTGTTAATAGTGTATTTTGAAGAATTACAACACAAAATGAAACCTTCAACTGTATGGATGCATTACTCAATTATAAAATCAGTGTTAAACATTAAGCATAATGTTGACATATCTAAATATTATAAGTTATATGCTCTGTTAAAACGTAAATCCCAAGAATTTATTGGCAAAAATCAAAAACCTTCTCACCTGATGAAATTAAGAGGTTTTTGAATGAAGCACCTGATAATCAGTTCCTTTTTTCAAAAGTAAGTGCATACCTAATTTAGTTATTATTACAGTGATATTGGCCGAACGGTTGAAGCGATCAAAATACTCAAAATGATACGTGCGCCATCTGGATTCGATCCCCACAACATTATTTATTTATTTTATACTTTATTATTATTTTAGGTAGCAATGATATTCAAAATCATGGGGGCATGGCGTAGACATGAACTCCACGATCTAAAGTCGAAGATGTTCAAGATACAAAGGAAATATTAATCGTCAATATAATCGAGACTAAAACAAAAATACAAAGAACATTCACAATTAACGGTAAATATTACGAAATTTGCAAATAATGTATTAATCTTCGACCGGCCATCTGTCCTACTCCTTCTTTTTTCGTAAACTACAACAATGGGAAATGTACAGTTCAAAACATTGGCATCAATAAATTTGGAACCTTGGACAAGCAAATTGCGACCTATTTAGGACTCCCAAATGCAAATTTGGACACAGGACATTGTTTTCGCAGAACGTCTGCAACCGTATTAGTGGATGGCGGCGGTGATATTACTACTTTAAAAAGACATGGTGGTTGGAAGTCCACGACGGTGGCTGAGAGCTACGTTGAAAACAGTGTGCAGAATAAAATAAACATTTCAAATCAAATTTTGAATTCTATCGAAAATATGAGTGACAAAATTAACATTAACATGACCTCCAGTTCAAATTCGACAACCATTCGTACAGGAACAGCCCCTCAAATAAATTTTACAAATTGCACTGCAAATAATTTGTATATTTTCAAAAAAAATTAACAAATCAATGTGTTATTAAAAAGGTTACTACTTAATTAATATGTTAAAAAAAGTTCCTTTTCATTGTTATAAAAAATTTCATTTTCATTTATGATAATATGTAATATTCTTAAAATAAATATTTGTTTCGGTAATTAGTTTATTAAAGGCCGTAGAAAAAATAGTGTATGCAACTTTCATGTAATAGCCATCATTACATGATCGTTGCATAATATACTATTTTCGTTTTTGAGATATTTCAAAAATTAACATTTGTTTTGGAATTTTGACACCCTGCGTCTTTTTATTATCAATATTTTATTAAAGCATGTTGTGTCAGATCGTCGTAATATTTTAAGGCCGAGAATCTTACATTTCAATTTGGACATTCAAAAATGTTGAGTTTTTATCGTGTTTGTGATACCGGTGATCAGTGAAATTGTTATGATATACTAAATTATGTTGCTAATTAAAATGCCGTTGCCAGATTTTTCTATAGCTATTGTGCAAATTAATTTTCCCGTGAATATAACTTCAGCCATAATTCCAGTTATTAGTGTAGTAATTTTTGTGGACTGTTTTAATATGATTGTTCTTTGTCGTTGTTTTTTACATTGCGACTTATTAACTTTAACCTCACGTGTAAGTACGATTGTTAGCGTTCTCTCATGTCATTATTATAATTTTAAATTGTAGTATTCATCCTGATGAACATATGGAATATATCGAAAGCTCGACTTTATAACAAAGAGTAGTGTCCTTTTTTAGATAAGGCCAATTGACTGCTACCCCACCGAGTGGTGGAATTTTTATTCTTATAATTCCGTTTGTTTCCATGCAGTCACAAATTTATAGGCTTGATATATATATATATATATATATATATATATATATATATATATATATATATATATGAAATTGTAATAACCCTAAACCTCTTTCTTACATCAAACCTACTTGTTTATAAAACTTCAGTTCTTTCCACACGTTCCCACACTAAGTCTATCTGACCATTGCCTAATGATTTCTACTATCCCAAATTCCTGATAGAACCTAGTGGTGTTTTAAGTCAATTAAATAGAGTAGTTTATGGGATTTCTTAACCTTCTCATGGCGTTTGTTTTAAGTCATCCTTCTGACAATTCTTTTCAGTATTTGAAGTCATCCTCATGCTCACTGAGAGCATACATTCCCAAAAAACAAAATCATATAGGACCTCTTGGATCAATTGTGGAAATCCAATAAAACAGTAGAGTAAAGTAGAGTATGTAGACTACTTCGGCGCCAGAGATACCTGCAAAACATCACTAAAACTAAAAGTTGCTCTAACAATGAAGGTGTAATGATCTAACTAACTGCGCTTTGGATAGTCGTAAATTTTGGTATTTAGTTAAATTCATCAGTAAAAATTTCGCTGTCTTCATTTCCTCGATGAGATCTTTTGACAGATCAGTAGCAGCTGACTCTGTAGACAAAGTTAATCCTTTTGTGAACCCATTTGCATCAAACCCGTGTCTAATGATTTTGAAATAGATGAGCCTCCAGTCACCTCTTTTTCATACGATATGAAACCAATTCATTTTCGATATAAACTTCTCGAATCGATCATCGGTAAGCTTGATTCCAATAAGACTAACCCATACAGTAACCCAGCTATTGTGTTAATGAAGTATTCCCCCGAAGTAGTACCAGTCCTACATAAGCTGTATTCGATATTTACGTTATCCGGGAATTTCCTTCAGCATGAACGTTGGCAACATAAGTCTAAAAAAAAGACGACAAGATTGATTTCTCTAACCACCGACCAATTGTCACCATTTCCGCTTTGTCTAAAGTCATCGAAAAAGGTATCAAGTAACAACAGTTTTCTTTCCTTGAATCTAACAAACTCGTTAGTGGCCACTAATATGGCTTTAGGCAGAATCGTGCATGCGCTACTCAGTATTAGATCAATCCATTGGAAGGATCCGGTGGAACAGTTGTAGTGGCTTTAGATAATTAAAAGAATTTCACCAATTTTGGCATGTGTTTACTTGCCAAATTCACCTAGTTTGGGTTAACTGATACGACCATCAATTGGGTTTCTAATTTTCTTGATAAAAGACAAATACGTGTCCTAATTAGTGGCTTCTTTTTAAAGGAGATTGGGAGTAATGCCACAGTAGTGCCAGAGTAGTGCCACAGGAATCACTGACATCTCTTACACTTTTTCTGCTCTATACACATTATTTTATTTCTTCTACGACTAACCCGATTGATTTATTTTGTAGAAGATAGCACTCTTCATTTTAATCAACAAACACACTCAACGTATTCAACGAAGCAGTAATCTAATTAAATTTAGTGCTAACAAAACACAGTGTTGTTTCGTGTCCGCCAAAGAAGATCGATCATTTTCTGTTTAAATATAAATAGCCCAGGTCAAACGTTTTCGGGCTCTAATACTACGAGTATGTTAGGAATAACTATATCTTCAAATCTATCATAAGCTGACCATCTTTAGCCAGCTACTAACGCAGCTGTTTGTGAAATAGGCTTTTTGTACAGATCTAAGCAATACATTACCTACCGACAACTCTTTCTGTTATATAAAACGCAAATGCGATCTCATTTAAAATGTAATTCTCACCTGTGGGTTGGCGCTCCCAATTCACTTGATATCGTTGACCGTATTAAAAAACCGCGATTAGCCTTACAAAGGACCAGTCTTTAACCTCTGACATAGTCCTTTGGGTGTAAAGGATCGTTTTAATTGTTTCTTGGTACTGTGGGAATTACAATGGTTGTTGTCCTACTGAATTACATTCTTTGACACCATCTCGGTCCACTTTGCTAGGGATACTTGATGCGTTCATCCACATCATCAATATGTAGTACCATGGCGCATCAAACGGGCGCAATCCACATTCCACTATACGACTTTTACACTCTGGAATGGTCTTCCTACGAAATAATTTTCATTCCGTATTCTGTATATCCATCACATATTTTTTTTCTTCCAACACTTTTTTGCTATTTTACCGAGCTAGTAGGGTTGTGATAGCACGACCTGCTTACCATTCGGGAGGTAATGGGTTCGATTTCCGTTACGGGTCTACCCTGTATGAGGTTTTTCAGAGAGTTTTCCTCATGCACATGTAGTGGCATGGTCACTGTGTACACATACCATACTGTGATAGTATCTTTCCCTGAGATCCCTAACTCCGTTCCTTCTGATCCTATCCTTACCACACCGTCCTTAATCCCACCATGCACACATGCGTAATGTATGTATGTATGCTGGGAATCCATGATTGTGGCTGAGGGAGTTTTGAAAGCTCAAGTAGCTCGCTCTCCCCCATGGGGAGGGAATGAAATACGTGGCCTATTTTTCGCCCCCTATTTGTTACCCCTGTTTTTCACTCTTTTCTACCACCACTGCTTTTGCATCTCTTATAATTTCTACCCAACGGTCTAGCATAGCGAGTTCCATATGTAAAACAGATTCAGGGACCAACTTCTTGGTCCAGTATCTTGACATAAACTTCTTGAAATTAGTCTCGCATCTTTGATCCTGGTTTGTGACATACATAACTTAGGTTGTTGTGTTTGCTTCATATTCTTAAGTTCATTGTGGAATTCGTGTAGGTATACATTAAAATTTCTATGTTACGGGACTGTCCACCTTACGCTGTATAGGCAGGTATTTCCTATAGATTCTTTATTGAAAATCTGAATCACTGAATCTGTGGCAGAATCTGTAACAAACAAAATACATCCACGTACTGCACAATTAAAATTCGTGACACTAAACGCGTTTCAATAACTAAGTTACTTATATACTATTAACGTGTAACGCCTGTTTGTACATCTGGAGAAAGTAGAAGTTATGGAATGAGTTGTAATAGTCCTTGTTCATCGTTATTTGTTAAAATTTCTTTCTGTTTAAAGATTTTTAAACCTTGTTCGTACTTATTATTAACATCGTTGATTAAAGATAGCTTATCTACTCCATAATTTTTATCAAACATATGTAGTCGTATATAGCAGACTTTTCCCAACGTTTATGTTTGATATGACCTAAAGCACACTTCTTTAAATTTTGAAAGAGCGTTTAGTTTGCCGTACGTTCACAATTTTTGCAATTAATTCAATAAATTCCAGACTTCTCTATTTGGTCCTTTGGATTGTCTAAAATAGTCTGTAAATTATTGACTCTTTCTAATTAAGTTTGGAAAGAATTTATTTTAGATAGACTTGTATTTATATTTGAGTTTATACTGATTACAGTGGTTGGAATGATTGATTATGAATCATTTAAGGATAATTTGTTTGCGATATATACGAGGATAGATAGATAAATTTCTAGAACAAGACGGAAAAGACAACTTTTAGGGAAAATCGTATTTATCTTTCTACATAGTCTCCCTTCTGCTGTTCACATTTAGTCTAACGCTTTTTAAGACCCTCCAACTCGTTAAAAAAATAAGAACTATCCAAACCTCCAAAATATCCATTTACAGCTTAGACGAAAATTTATTTCCAGCCAACCATTTCTTGAGATTTGGGAACAAGAAGAATCCAACGGAGCCAATCCTGTCGAATAGGGTGCATGTTCAATTGACGGGAATTGTAGATGGTGCAGTTTCGACATCTCAATTGCGGATTTGTGGGATGGGGCGTTATGCTGGTGGTATAAGACCTTTTTCTTTCCCAAATGAGGCCTTTTAGCTTTGATTTCTTTTTTCAGTCTGTCTAATAACGACACATAATACTCCCCCGTTATTGCCCTCCCGTATTGCAAGTAATCAATAAGAATTGTTCCTCGGGAATCCCAAAATACGGTAGCCATGATTTTACCACCATACCGAATAACCTTTGCCTTCTTTGGAGTTGGCTCTCCACGTTTTGTCCATTACTTTATCTTGCTTGCTTGATCTCGGGAGTGCAGTGGTGAATCCACGTTTCGTCAATTGTTATAAAACGTCACAAAACATTACATGTCTAGACGGCAGCACCCATCTAGCACCAAGCTTTCTTATGCCCAAATGTTAATTTAAGATGCAATGATTGTTCTACCGCGTTTAAATCCAGTAACCCAGTTTGCTACTGTTGCATACGAAGACGAAGACTCACCATGAACATCATCTAATTTAAGTCTGCACGGAACTCGTTTTCATTCATGATTAAGAAAATGCACAAATTGTTTACTTCTATCGATAGTAACGGTATGTTTATATCCAATCCGTTTGAAAATTTGACAACTGCTGTACGAACAATGGCGCTTTCAAAACAAGTGACCAGCACGCGCGCATCTTGTGACTCATTCAGAAACATTTCGATCTACCCTCGTATCTATAGTACCAAGAAACAGGAGCTTGTCATTTACCTCTGTCTTATAGGTAAATTCGGTTGTCGGAATTTAAAATATGGACATTGTCCTAATCACTAGAAATTTTAGTATTAATGAGCAAACACATCATTCACTCTAGGAAAATAAGGCGTCTAGGTCTGTTCCAAATTTACTCATGAATGGATTGACAATAAACCATATTAAGACGTTCTTCTTCCTATAATGATTACTTCAACTAGGAAGGTTTTATTATGATATAAAAGAGTTGTGAATGATCTGCACAGGTTTCGATTAACGGTATTCAGTCTCATATTACCTAGAATGTATTGCTGATCTACGATTCATAAATCAGGTAATGCCATGAGGTGCATTGTTTGTGGTGTTAATGCAACTATTTATCTGCTGTCATAATGGGTGTTCAGAAAACGTTATAATTTTTTCCAACAACATAACCTTAGTGTTCCAAATTTGCATGAATTTGTTGACAAAATTAAAAATGTTGAATTGATGTTAATGTTAAAAATGTTGTAAGATAGGATAAGAATAACAAAGGGGCGTTGGGGGTAAAATGTGTGATAGACATGAAAATAAGAGATGCAATTCAGAAGTATCGTGATGGCTACCTTAAACTTATCATAATTGAGAGGAAAACCGCAACTAGGAAGATCATTCCAGAGTTTAGAAATCGTGTAAAAGGAGGTGGATTGCGTTCGTTGGATACGACATACTGCATATTGATGATATAAACGAGAGAATCGAGCATAACTAGCAAAGGTATCCCCAAAACTGCTGTTCTGGGGCAAATAACTATTTAACGCATTAATACAGGAATAGTTTTTTTGGGGTTTAATCAATGTAACTTACATTTCTCTTATTATTAACCCAATAAATTGTTTGGTCTTTATTTAAAATTTACGTAATGATTTTTTTCTTTTTTTGGTACTTGTTTCTTTTTTACTTATATTTGTTTCTGTATGTTTTAATTAAAACTTCCAATTTCTTTGTCTCTTTTTGGAATTTTAACAGTTTTATTTTAAAATATTTATAGCGCCTTATTGCTATCAATAGAGTGATGATTAACAAGGCTTAACACTATTGAGTGCGACTAATCAATATTCCGACTACTTAATCCAAGTGGTCTAATTACATCGCTAGCTACTGGGTCAGAGTTCCTACTTTGTGTTAGATTAAGTCTTTCAGTCACAATTATTTTCCGGAGTTAATAAAACCGAGATAGGTTTCAACATCTCTAACCAGCATATAAGGTCTTTTTGGGAAAATCTTGAAACTGGTCCTGCGTCTTGGGTTTTGCACCGCAGCCTAACTAAGAATGTTGAAAATAGGTCCAGCATCTTGAAATAAGATTGAGTGACCACAAAATTAATTAGGTAGGAATTTCTGGTCTAGAAACACCACAAAGTACTTAGGTTTAGGATCAAAGACATTATGCTAGGAAGCTGAGATCCAGGAAACTCAATCTTGCCATATCTTCCTAAAATTAATATCAAACAAAACAGATTACTTTCTTCTTACAGTGAAATTATTTTAAGAATACCTGTTTATAATAAAATTACAACAGGAATGGGCCGTAATGTTTAAAGTATTGTAAACTAACAAACGCACGGAATAAAAAAAATTGTTGAAACCATAAAAATAAACACATACGTGCACAATACTTTAAACAAACCGGTGGTATAAGTAACAAACAACATATTGAAATGATGTCAATGGACACATACTAATACACTCTAATTAACGGTAATTACAAGTTTAAAAAATCGGATTAGTGAGCGAGTGCAGAAGTAGTCTCAAGATATGAAAAACCTTTTAGAAAATTTCTACCTGCATGTATGTGTAAACATGGAAACCAACGCTACACTTATATGCGGTTAGCAGTATCCATGTATAACATTAAATTAAAAAGTAAACAAATTTTCTTGAATCAGATCTTAGAACAGTCTCGATCAAGTCACCTTTCAAATAAAGCGAACATGAACTAGAAAAGAGCTGATGATGTTCAAACGGCTGAGCATGTTTCCTTGAATCAGAGCTAAGAACACTCTCGATCAACTCCGTTTGAAAAATTAAAAAAAAATTAATTTAAAATCGGTTCCTCCGTTTGGCAGCTACGATGCCAAAATTTACAAAACAGACCTTGCAGCAGAATTTGTAAACTCAAAAAACGTATGCCTTGATAAAAATATGCAGTATATAGTTTCCAGATACTAAAAATATTACGTAATCAGAAATGAAAGGTTTAACCTTGGTGTAATTAAGGGCGCAAAGAAGGGATTTTTTTCAACTCATTCGAAAGTTGCGGGCAGTTCAAAATGCGCGCCGGCCTTTATTCTCTCGTCATTTTGCTGTTTGTTGCAACACCGTTTTGTTTAAAGTTAACATCTGCTAACATTTTGTGTTATTATGGAACACTTTTCAACTGAACAACCTTGCGTTAATTGTGAAAACGTCTGATCACTAGATGAGACGAGGATCTGTTCGCTTTGTTCTGAGAAGATAATGGGAAAACAACGACTGTGGTCGCTTAAGAGGATGGAATAATACTTACTTTAGAGACGAGTTTCTCTGAAATAGTGACATCTCGTCAACAAAATGCTCATAACTAGTGACTAAAATATTTGGGTTCTTTTGAAGTTAGTTTCAGAATTGTAGTCGCCATTTTTAATGAAACAACATTTACTTTCGATGAAATTCACCTTTCGAGTTCAAACCTGTTTTAGAGTGAAATAAATCTTTGTGGTTTGATATAAATCTCTACCAGGAAGTTATACTCTAGTAGTTTCAGTGGCCCCCAGATATCAAATCTTATGCATAATATTTTAAATAACATTGTGTCCCTTTACTCCATCAAATTGGGCAGTACTAAAAAACTGCAGATATTTGCCCCAAAATCAAAATATGCATTAAATTTATAATATAAAAGAAATTGTGGGCGTCAAAGAATACATTTTTTAATCAATGAATTTAAGACATACGCAATACACAACACATTAATATAAGACAGAAATATATTCAGAGAGATAATTATAAAATCTCGTTTTATCGAGTTTAGAATTTAAAACATTTGTTTAAAATAAATGCAGGCTCAATCGTCTTTAGTAACAAGTAATCGCAAGATTTGTTTTTCAAAATTGCTACGGATTCATCAGATGAAATTCTGGTCTTCTCCGTCAGGAAATTATATGTCACAGGAATTGATGTTTTCCTGAAAGTAGGAGTGTTGACAGTGAGTACATTTGTGACAAGATATAGTTAGCTGACAAATACTAGGTGAATCAAAAAGTTTGGAATAATCTTAAGAGATGGCGTTAGTATGCACTAAAGTGAACCATTCGTAAAAAGCTTCACCCTTATTAGACGTGTGTCAAAGTTTTATCGTCCTTGTTATGCATTTACAAATTACAGCAGTGAGAGCAACCAACCTGCGTGTTTTTTTTTTAATGGAAAAATCTGAGTTTCGCGTTCTGATTGAACACTATTATTTACGCAAGAAAACGATAACCAAGAACAAAGCCAAGCTAGATAAGTATTATCCGGGCTCTGCACCTGTCGATGGGTGATTTTCTGACCTTCGTTGTAGTGTACAAGCAGCGATGACGCTGAAAGATCTGGACACCCAAAAGACGTCAGTACACCAGAAAACGTGGAAAAAATCTATGATATTATATTGAACGACCCAAAGTGAAACTGAGGGAGCTAGCTGAAACCACAAAGATGTCGCATGGCAGTGTGTTCAATATGATTCATGACATTTTGGGTATAAAAAGCTCTGCGCGCGATGGCTGCCGCATTTGCTAACAGTGGACCAAAAACGAATTCGTGTTACGACTTCTCAACAGAATTTGGCAATGTTTCGCTAAATCCAAAGGAGTTTTTGCGCAGATTCATAACCACGGCTGAAACATAGATACATTTCTTCGGGTGAAAGTGGTCCGAAGCGTCCAAAAACGCAACAATGGACGAGAAAGGTTATCGCCTCTGTATTTTGGGATCCGCATTGACTATCTTGAAAAACGTAAAACCATAACTGGTGCATATTATTCATCATTATCGCATAGTTGGAAAATTGAAATCGCAGAAAAACTGTCGCATTCGAGGAAGAAAAGAATGTTCTATCACCACGACAATGTGCCTGCTCATTCTTCATTAGTTGCGCTAGCAAAATTGTACAAAATCAGGGTAGAACTGGTTCCTCGGCCACCATCTTCGCCAGACCTGGCCCCCAGCGACTTCTTCCTGTTTCCTGAAGAGATGGCTCACCGGTAAGCGATTGTACTCAAATGAGGAACTCATAACTGAAACTGAGGCCTATTTTGCAGAGCTTCAGAAGACTACTTTTTGGACGGGATGAAAAGGTCAGTAAATCGTTGCACTCGGTGTATCGAATTAAAAGGAATGTATGTTGAAAAATAAAACCGAATTTGGGCAAAAAATTTTTTCTTATTTCACTTATGCCAAACTTTTTGATCCACCTAGTACATTGCTTACAAAATGCATTAATGTGACAAACCTGGGGTATTCAAATAAGGAATAAAACGCATTCATGCTACCAATACAAGTGCAACTAAATTAATAATGTCATACACAAATAATAAAAAGGATTCGTTTCGTTATGATATTACTCCAACAAGAATACACTATATTAGAAAGACAAAAAAAGTTACCTAATCATTAATTCTGTCACTTGAATAAAATCTAACATCCACGATAAATCACTATTTAGTCTTTTATTATTAAATTAATAGATTTGAATTTATTAGGAACCTCACAGTAAATTTAAGAGTTCATACTGCATTAGTAACAGTTTTCAGTTTTCGGATTAGCGCTTATATTTGTCGCTCGTGTGACTAGCTTTCTCGTTTTAACACATGTATTTGAGGTAGTACGTATTGATTAGCCAGTTTTCGCTACCGCCGGAGATCTCAGAATTCTACCTCAAATGGCATGTGTTACAACGAAATGCGTATACAGCCAGATGGAGAATGTAAATATAAACACTAATCCGAAATTGAAAGTTATCCATTTTACGAACTATAATATAATTATTGTATTGTATGGTTCTTCTTACAATTATTGCATAACACAATATATCCAACTAAACATATGCGTTATATACTTCCGAGTATAAAAGTGTTTCAATATTGAAAAATATGAATTCTAGAGCGCAACATTTCTGTGCCACTATTATTTTTCTTAAATATTTTCAAGGAACATGATGCAATTAAGGGCCCACCTTAGTCCCTGGTTTCTACCGCCAATGTTCATATATATTCTACCTACTATCATTGAGAAGTTTTCAGTCAACGCTACTATTAAATTCAAACACGGCCAGGATCGGCAACACACCTTACATCGGAGTATAATCCAACATCAAATGAATTCAATACCTATATGAAAGGCACAGCTTCCACTAACATTTCGGCATGAAAATAGAGTAGATATATTTTTGTCTTTATTTGGACATCCAACAAAATACACAAAAACCAGATAAAAGTGTATGGCCAAAGGGAGTTCACCAAGAGGCCACAGAGTACCCTAGTTCGTTCTCTTCCACTTAACCCAAAACTAATTTACATTAGTGATATTAATATTGATTGATTGATTGATGGAAATGAGGAAATTGTGAAAATGTTACGAAGGCTAAGGTATGAGATTAAGGTATGAATAAAACATGGAAGGTTTTCTGAGCTCTGAAAATATTTTTCTGCCAATAATTATATTAAATACTGTTTTTTTAAATTAGTTTTACCATTTTCAAATATTGTAAGTAAATGATTTTTGAACTTTTCTAACTTATGATAAGGTATAGTGATTAAATCATTCTAATGAATATTATAGTATGAACATTCGTTCTGAAAGTTATTTTATGATATAGGTAACCACGACGTTTGTCTCAGAATTGCAGAGTGAAGAAATCGACTTTGGTTCATATTAAATCCAGGTATTACTTTTAACGTATGTCATACGCTTTTAAACTTTTGGATGCCATAGATTAGACGTAAACAGGAGTTTTGCACTACATGAATTCTATTTACATACAGTTTCGAAAGACACGGACCAATACAGAGCACTACCGTATCAAAATGAAACAAAACAAGAGACTTGCACAATAAAATTCTTGAGCGAAGGGAAAGTAGATGCTTAATTCTATAGATGTAGCGTAACACTGCAATGTTTTAAATGGGTTTGTATTCTCCATGCACGCCACACATAGATATATAGAAGCTCATGCCAAGCATCAATATCTATCAAACAACTGTTGAGAAATATCATAGTACGAGGACTGTTTGGTAACTACGTGACCTAACACAGAGATGGCGCGAATCCGGATTAATCATCTTTACCATTCTGTACAATCATCTTTTAATAGGTTATTGTGACAGTACAGATCGACCTGTCAATTATTCTGTTTTTGACAGTACGCCAAATGTGAACGTCTCGTGTGATTTCGTAAATAATAGAAAAAACTGAGTTGAGAGCAGTTATAAATAACTTTCATTTGAAAGGCTTAACACCATCCGAAATTAAAACAGAGCTGGACTCTCACTATTTGAACCCGCTCCTTCATTTTCAAGGGTTAAAAATTGAGTTTGCCAAATTGTGATGGTATGACCACAAAAGATGTATCCCGTAGTCAACCTTCAAAAACTGCTACTGCCGCGGATATGATTGAGAAAGTGCACCGTTTCTATTTGGATAAGGTATAGTGATTAAACATTCTAATGAATATTATAGTATGAACATTCGTTCTGAAAGTTTTTATGAATAGGTAACCAGGAGTTTGTAAACAAAATGACGTTTGCGTCATAATTGCAGAGTGAAGAAATCGACTTTGGTTCATATTAAATCCAGGTATTACTTTTAACGCTTTTAAATTTTTGGATGCCATAGATTAGGCGTAAACAGGAGTTCTGCACTACATGAATTCTTTTTACATACAGTTTTGAAAGACACGGACCAACACAGCACTACCGTATCAAAAATGAAACAAAACAAGAGACTTGCACAATAAAATTCTTGAGCGAAGAGGAAGTAGATGTTTAATTCTATAGATGTAGCGTAACACTGCAATGTTTTAAATGGGTTTGTATTCTCCATTCACGCCACACATAGATATATAGAAGCTCATGCCAAGCAACAATATCTATCAAACAACTGTTGACAAATATCATAGTACGAGGACTGTTTGGTAACTACGTGACCTAACACAGAGATGGCGCGAATTCAGAGTAATCATCTTTACCATTCCGTACAATCATCTCTTAATAGGTTATTGTGACAGTACAATCGAGCTACAATAGAGTTATTACTAGTTTGGAATATCATTGTAATACGTGTATTGAGCCAATATATTGAAAAATAATTTTTTTTTCGAAAAAACTTGCGCTTTCTCTGTTACGCCACGTTATTGTCGAATAACCCTCGTAAATGTTTCGTGAATTGCATAAGAGCGTTTTTTTTTTGTATTTGCAAATCGAGATCTAGACGCAAACGGAAATGTCAGGCATCTCTATGCGAATCAACTACTAATGGTTATTAGCACTACCCGTCATTAGAATTTTGACTTACTAAAGGAATTCCACTTTAGTAAGGGATCTTTAACATGTCAATCGTTGTATTGTTACGGGGCCTACAGTTTTACTTCCTATCCGAGAAGCAGGGGTGCTTTGGTTTTTCTCCTTTCTAGAAAAACGACTTCCTCGACCAGGTTTGAACCCACGCCTCTCGGGTGAAAGGCAAGCACTGAACACCACCGAGTCAGCATAGCAGCGTATTATATTCCACTAAATCACGCACTGGATTGTATGTATCTAGTAACACCTTAACATATGCGATCACAAAAGTAACAGTACAGTTATGCGATACTTAGCTGTAAGAATTGGATAACTGTAAATGTGAAATGGCAGTACGTAAAAAGCAGTATATAAGGAACACTGCCGCCTATGGGAGGGGGGCGTAGGACACCCTAGTGACCATACATAACTTAGGAAAACATTTGGATTATAACTTTATAAGAACGGACAAAGGACCGCGACTGTGCCAATTTCTTCTCCCAGATATAATTCTAATATAACCACAACAGCGAAGAAATTTATTTCGAGTGAGTTGGAGTAAAGCAAGTTACACAGAAAAACATTCCGCATTGTGTGTAGTGCCATTTTGACGCTGGTTTTTTTTTGAGCAGCAACTGTTCTTCCATTTTCCGCATAAATATTTGATGCATATTTATTTAATGTCCCTAAGTCTCTTAAAAAATTACGTTTTTCCGCATTGGTACTTATGTTTATTTTGTCTTTGAGTAATTATAAGGCCACTGACTCCCTAAACTCTGTTATCTTACCCTTTCCTCTACTACGTTCTTGCAAAGTAGGAATGCGTTTATGATGGCAAAAACTATAACTACTGCAATTTTGCGATACCACTTTTTATTATAGGTAATTTATTACTGCTTCTGCTTTTCAGCATCCCTATGCCTTCTTTGTATTTTTACATCATTATCAACACGTTTCATAGACAGCATTGTAACTACCCTCTTATCCTGCCACTTGATTACGACTATTCCAGTAATCAGATTGTAAACCACTATCTTCTCCTTTTTGCAATTTTCTCTCCATAACATCTTTGGGATTGTATTCCTTACTTTTTCTTATCGTGCAAATCAAGTGTGTTTGTCAAAAAAGGAGTTTCTTTGCCAACTCAATGCTGGTGTAGTAGTTGTGTACGTAAATTGTGTGCGAACAATCCAATAAAGGCGAAATTAGTTTCATAACAACCGGAAAAAAATAGTTTGCGCCCACAAAACCGAGCTAGTGTTGCGTCTGTACATACGTCCACATTGTTACAGGTGAAAAGGGCAGTAAGATTTTCATAGCAGATAAGAGTAATTGGCTGATAGGTTATTGGAAGGGGGTGGGATGGATGTTGCTTTGAGTGCGGGTGAATGAGATTGTCATTAATTGGTACCAGAAAGGTCTTTAATCAAAGGGACCAGTTTGTTTGAATGGTGTACTTAGCACACAAATAAACGCTAGTACTGCACAGCAAAGTTTAAAATCAAACAAGAATTTGCTTTACCTTCCGTAGCATCCAACCAAATGGATGAGTAAAAGTGCTCCTGGACTGGTGCTATGTGTTAAAAAACGCTTCAAAATAATCGCACGCAATAATAAGAAAACGTGCGTTCTTCGATACGTAGAGGTCACCAAACTTAATTTACGAAATATTTCTTTTTTTGACGTTAAATCTATCCAAAAAACTTCTATATTCACAATTTAATCTTAACTATAGTTTTTAATAACTGAAATCAAACGTAAACTAATCCAACAAAGGAAACACTAAAGATCTACACTTTTCCCTTTCGATGAAATTGAGAACGTTAATAACAATTGTGGCGATTAAACTTAACTATAAATCCACAATTAGTGACAAGGTAACTTCCGTAACAGTATCTTCAGGATACCCCCGGATAATTAGAAGGTATTCTTGTGCGCAACTTACATTTCGAGCTTGCACAAGCTCCGTAACTAACAAAGTAAAGAAAATCCTCTTCCACACTGTATATCATGTCATAACCATAAACCATAAACATTTTCCATATTAAAATTCAACTCAACATACCCCATGAAAATTTACTCAGATGCTACTCATGTGCAATATGAAACCAATGATTACCCAGAATCGTGATAAACTACACCATTTACAATATAATCCAAATCATTCTCGGCGACAATACGTTATATTTACCTTTCTTAAAATCCTTTACAGCAATGATACATTTTTCTCAGGAACAAATCCACTTCCGTTTAACGAAAACTAAAATAACCAAATAATATTCGAATAAAGATAATGTTTTTCTAAACTCTAATTTTTTATTAGAAGACCTAGAAGTGGTAAGATTTTTTAGTTTCTCTATGTTATATGTACTCTAATTACCAATTTAAAAGCAATAACTTAAAACAATTACATCTCGTGGCTTCTTTTGCTTTATTGACGTACAAAAGATCTTTTGACCAACAATATGCGAGCGATGGATAGAGGCAGAGCCATCGCAATTTGTAACACAAGCAATGTTTTCATTTTATCTAAAGTAGTGTGTTTCAATTTTTAGGATTTGCATTTCTCAATTTTTGGGTAGCACACCGATTTGTACCAGCAACCATCAAGTTTATAACGTGGTCATCAACAAGCAGGTTAAATATCGACTGGACTTCGGCCAATATTTTCATCGAATAAAATAGCCGATACACTAGGATTTTTATTTGTAATGGGAAAAAAACTTCTTCAATACTTACCGGACACTAGTTCTCATTTTATTTCGTCATCCGTTAATAATTGTTCGTCTTCAACACTTTCTTCGTCGTTCGAATCAAATACACGGCACCTTCTATCAAATTACCACTCCCTTAATGTATGTGGTAATTGAGTCGACGTTGCTTTTACTTATCCATCTGAATCACTACCTGTAGACGAACTTTCACTAGTAGCACTAATTTCGTATTCTTCTGGTGAATATTGAAATGGTTCATCATCAGATAACAACTCGCCTATAGGTCATGGCAAATCAGCTTCCGACTTATCATTCGACATGTTTCTCTTACAATCGCATATGAACAGCTAAACTACATTCCATAGTTGCACTTCAATACACAAGTTGATGGAAGTACAAACTTGTCGCACACGTATATAATTCCACGAGGCCGAACTTCTACAAACTGTTTATTGAGAACGCGTCAAACAGCTGTGTTTAGAAATAAAAACCAGTAAAACGGTGTAAAAAATATTTTAAAGACGAATCCGTTAGAATTTGATAATTAAACTGTTATTAACGAAAAAAAAAGGAATGACCCCGCCAACATAATTTCATTTACACATTGTGGTAGTCAACGTGTTGAAGTAGTGCCAGCAAGTTACATCGCAACTTGTGCTAAAACGAGAAAATTGTAACGTAAAATACCTATGGTATAAAACTTTGTACGCACATACTTAGTCATCTTAAACGTAGTTTGTGTGATACAAAGAAAAAATTAAAAAAGATTACTGGGTAAAGGGTGCTAGGATATAGGAGACTTGGGACGCTGTCCCAAGTGGTCGTTAATAGTCTGACGTATATATTAATTTATTTACCTTTATTAGGCAGATTACTGGTTGCAGAAAAGTATGGGTAAATATAGAGACGATTTGGAAGTCGAAAATATGCCGATTTAGAGGTAAAAAATAATATAATTAGTTCTAAAAGAAATGGGTACAGAGGAATATCTGTTATATAATACTGCAAAAAAGTATGGTACCTGAAAATCCACGATTCAACAAAACCAAAAAGCACAAGGAAGTTAGGCGTTCAGATGAAAGTGTCTTTACAAAAATAATAAAGTATAGTGGAAAACATTCAACTTGCTTGTCGCTGGGGCTTTCCTTGTTGCTTAACGATGTTAAAGCGTTGGTAAAATGCATAGCCATGGAAGTCAAAAGTTCCAAAATACAAATTGGGTTGGTAAAGGGATATCATTTTCTTACCAGACATACATATATTTGAATTGCTACGTAGTCCCAAAATATAATTGACCGTCATTTGTTGGTTAACTAGGATGAGCGAAGGCAAAAAATTTAGCACGTCCTGGGTCTATACATCCTCATAGGATAATGGATTATATTGAAACAAGTCACTACGCAATGTTTGCTGGAACCGTTTTAGGTACTCTACTTCCTCCATGTATCGTATACAAAGCCAAAAATCTGTACAATTACTTAGGAAAGGAGTGGTACCCATAGAGAAGATTTAACAGAAGAAAGTTAGGTTGGTTCAATGAACCCATGTTACAATTGCATTGTGATACTTTAATAACAATTTTCAATGCAGTCCCAAGGCATTAATAGGTGACAACTTATCAAGCCACTCGAACTCAAATGTGGTCAACAGTTGAAAATAATATAAGATTTATACCGTTACCTCTAAATTCAATTCACGTGTGCCAACCGTAAGATGTCAAACAAATTTTAAACTTTTGAAGATTGCCTGGCGTTGTACATTTTTAAATGGGAAGATGAAGAACGGAGGAACCGTTCTTAAAGATGTTTGCCAAGAATTTTTGACACGTATCTAGAAGAACTCAACAAAACAACAAGACTAGCACCAACCTTCAGGGCGGTTTTCAATTTATTAAAGCATTTGCCATCTGAAGGATCAGAGATGTCAGATGAAGTGGACAATGCTGTGATAAATAAACCTAAAAGAGCATGTGCAACAGACAGAGAATGAATGTAAGAGCCGGGAGCAGTGTTACTAATGCAGAAATCTCTCCAGGATGTGGGCTTTCAACTTTAAAGAGACCTGGATTACAACCCACAGGTATCGAAGAAGAACTGGGCTCGACATCTCCTCCTAAAGGCAAGAAAAGAAGCAACAAAAGACGAAGTTCTGATAGTTCGGTTTCTGAAAATTATTCCCTGCAAGAATCCTCTGATACACCATATCATGTTGAAGAAAGAGGAGACGACGAAGTTTCATTCTTGTTGAATTTCTATACACTGTACCGAATGTTGTAAGGCGAGGGTGGAAATGTTTTCCCGTGGAACTTTAACAGCGAGAAATACGTTTTCCTATGTTTTTTGTAATTTTTTTTCGAAATCACCCACTTTCACGGTAGTTATTCTTCAATCGTATTAAAGAGCAGCATGGCAACTACATCCCCTAAAAGAATTACAGGATTACTGAAAAACCCATAATATTATCTGAATCTAAATGTGGTTCCAGGACCTAATTAACACATTCAAATACAAGTTCATGTTGAGATCTTCAGTAATCACACCGTAGAGTAAATCGCTTACAATAATGCAATCCTCGTAGAGGCAGAAGGCTATTTGTTAATTGCATAAGAAAGTTGGTACATACATCCTGTCTTGCCGACCACTTAAATAAAGTTTTTAATAGTTACAGTTACAAAGTGCACTTAGTAACTATAACAATGCAGCTTGACTACCATAAGTTGCAGTTATTAACAAATAATGTAGTGACATTAGGTTTCTATTGAATGGAATTCATAGTCGCAGTAGCTCACTTGACACAGTACTTGTCTACTCAACCATGAGGTTTTGGGTTCGTATCCCGTTTTTCAAGGAATCTTTTAATTTATATGAGTGTCCCAAGTTTCTATGTTGACGGCTTTGAAAAAATTACTTTTGAGGGTTAGAAACGCTTTGCAAACTTCGAGGGACTAGGTTAGAAAATATTAAAATTACCGTCAACGGGGTAACATTGGTCCTTGTTTCTATGATTTTTGTGACATTCTCTTATTTTTCTTGATGTGTCATCAGAAAAATTTTTCTTAATTATTTTCTTTACATTTAGTTGCTGAACATCGTATTTATTTTTTCGTTAACACATCGGAACAAAAATTTTCGTATATTAAAAAATTTGTGCCAGTGTTACTCCTAGTTGGGGTATCTTTCCCCCAATTTTTAATATACATTAATACATACATACTTTAAGGTCAGAAAAAGTTAATAATTTAAGAACACACACATTTAATGAGACCATCGAATAGTGTCATCAATTCATGATTAAGCTCTAATAATTTAAACAAACTGATTAACTTCTGGTACAGAAGATTGTTTTTTTTTATAAATTATTTTATAAGGTTCGATTTTGCACAGCAATATATTACTACTCGTAGTATAGCGTATGCTCGTTCAAGAAACCACCAACAATTTATTTTTTCCATGTAATCCACAACACAGCCTTCTGAGCTAATGCTCCTTATTTTTCCTGGATATTGCCTACCATTGAATAAAACCATTGCAAGGTTACCGATGGATCAATCTGCTGGCTTTAACGTCTTTGTCACTAGCATAACAGTTTCAAGAGCATAGGATGTAGCTTTTTCAAGACCTGAGAATATCTCACTAATGCGTTACGATTCCCGACGAAGGATGTTATTAGCATTTAGAAAAATTTCAGATTATATCTTTCTCTGGATTCTAATAGGCTTGGATTCTGTGGAAGGTATACGTTCTTCAAGCTCTATTCCTTATTCGTAGACCTGTCTAAAAGGGCGAGAAAATCTGCTGGTTTTTTTAATAACTGCTCTGTAGAAGTTTATCTTGCCTTACTACCTTACCCACAGGAAACATCAGACTTCTTTGATGCCAAACGGTCAATTAACTTTTGTCGGTTTCAGGCTTCACATTTTCGACTCCAACCTCACTCAAAGCATTTATAAGATCTGGTAACAACGTAGGAAAGCATATCTGTGGGAATTGCAGGAAAATTTGGATTCCTTTCATTTGCTTAGAGTTTCACGACAAAGCCTCTTCATTTAAGCAAAGAAGGCCGTGTCCAGTGGTTGTGTGAGTTAGATTGTGTTTGAGGATATACATATATTAGATTAGTTTCTTTAGATAACTTTAATACTGGTATACTGATATGGATTGAAATATTGTCCCCAACAATTTCAAGTGGTCCATCTTAACGTTTTTTAATCGCAGAAAGAAACTGTGTCTAAAACCAGTCCTCAAATGTTGCTCCGTTAAACCACCCATATTTTGTACTATTATAACAGATATTTTGAGGATTATTTTCCATCCATGAAGACCACGCGCGAGCAGCTTTGTACACAGTGTATAGCGGAATGCAATTTCTCACTGTGTACTGCAGGTGCAGATATGTTTCAGCAAGTTTTCACTTTCTTACGGCTTGCATCGCCTGATAAGTTTATTTAGAAATTCCAGATGCACATGTCTTCCCCAACATGATCCATATAAGTTATAATAACCATTTCACTTATTTAAGCTGTTATTTTCGTGGCACCATATGCAAGAGTTTATCTGCAGATAGCCGGAAGGATTATTTTTAAACATAACGAATCATGTTCAACTAGCCTTTAAAATCATTCGCAAAAGTAGTTCATCCACTAGCAATTCAATTTCACCAATTTTTGTAAGATGATTTTCAAAGGAGCGTTCTTCGTCTTCTGCAAACAATCGTGTATAGACCTACGTCTTTTGAGTACTTACCTACAAGCTTTTTCCTTATAGTGCATCTTGATATTCCTTAGAGCTCCACTGTTTTCTTATAAATCGTAGGCATCTTGATCCTGAAAGCAAAATAACTTTATAACCAAACAAATTTTACTGTTTTAGTATTTCCCTTTAAATCTTCTGAATAGAGTTACCATTAAACTTAATCTAGAAATCATGGGTCTTTCCTCATAATCCTGCTTAATGAACCCCAAGTTTATGTTACAAAAATTTTATCTAACTGAATGAAAATTTACTGTTATTTCAATTTGTATACTTTTGAAGTGGATTGTGTAAGAATTTACAACTAAAATCGCTTAAGTACATACTTATGGGCTGAAATGCATGTCAGGTTATGAATGTCTACAGCTAAGTTTTTTAAACCGAATTTTATAATTGTTTAGTTTACCCTACCATTTACATGTTTACCGGAATTTACCAAATTAATTTTATAGATCTAGACATTTGCTTTGTCTTATCAGTTACCTTTGGATTGCTAAACGGATTTAAATATTTTGAAGTTTACACTTCCTGTATAACAGATGATTAAAATTTTAACCTTGTTAAAGCTATTTGCACCTTATCCGCTATCTAATGCCATAACATTCTAACTAAATCCTATCGATTTTAAGTGTCCTTCATAGTTATACCACTTAATGAGAACATTGAGCAGAATTTTATTATTGTGAGCATTATTATTTCAATTCAGTAACTGAATGTTTAAACAATTTAAGTCGAACAAACGCACTTATTGTGTTGTGGTCATGTAAACATGAGTCATAATCGTCTGAATGCGTTGTTTAAAATTTATCATCGTACCTAATTTATTTTACCGAATTCCATGAAATTGGAAAACTAACATTTGGTCTTTGTCTTACAGGTAAAATTGATTGTTCTAGAGCATTTATATTTGTAGTGTTTACAAGTCGTGACACTAAATTTTACCAGAAAATGGGCTTAAACACCTCAATCCAAACATTACAAAAATCGCATATCGCATTTTAAGAGTGTTTCAAGTTTACCCATTAATAGACTGGCAAGCAGAAGCTATTATCCATTGTCGTACTATGTTTGCTCCATCCAGATCTGCTTTAAAACGTCTTGAAGGTGAACTTATTGTATTGGATCACTCGGAAACAATGAGCAAACGCTGAACGTGATTAAAATTTCATCATCTGTAACAATATTTTTAATTTTATCAACAAATTCATGCAAATTTGGAAAACTAAAGTTAGGTCGTTGCTAAAAAGATTTAGTGTTCTAGGCCACCATTTTGTCAGTAGAAAGGACGGGTGATTTCTAACCTAATCGCTCTTTTTCGAATACCATCAACGATATCGAGAGCGTATCGGGAACCACCAACCCAAAGGTGACAATTATATATTTTAGCATAGCAGAAGAAGTTATCGGGACGTAAGCTACTGCATAGATGTGTACGAAAAGCGTATTTTACAAGCAGCTGTTTTAGTATCTGACTGAGGAAGATGGCCAACCCACTATAGCTGTGGCTATTCATGCTTACAATACACACTTACAATAGTGAATCAATTTTTTTTTTGCAAGCAGAAGGCAACATTGAGTTTTGTTAGCATTAAATTTAACTAAAGTATTACTTCCCCATTCTAGGACATGTTGAATAATGTTTCTTGAGTAAAATCGCCATTTAAACTTTAATGTCTTAATTTGATCATGATAATAAAGGACATGAAGGTGGGTTACGATTATGAGGAGACTGAGATGAACTACAATGAAGAATGTCGTCGTTAGCAAAGTAATGGGTGGGTGAGTTATTGAAGAAATAAGATCATTTATGTATAGCAGAAAAGTGTTTATATATAATTGATTCCTGTGGACTGTAAGTGAGAAGTTAAGGATGACTAATTTGTATGAGCAACATAAAGTTAGAAAATCAGTATTTTTCTTCACCCTGCAATGTCACGTGACAGGTGTCGCTGCCGTGGTGAAATTATGTAGTACTAAAAAAACAATGTAAATATATAACTAGTGCTGCCATCTATCACTTAACACCGAAAACTTTTGATTTGGACTATAAAACGAGTACTTTGTAAAGAATCTTTTTTTTTCTCCTTGGGCCAAGTTATCCATAAAAGTCAATGTTGCCCAGCGGATTATTGTTAAATTGTTTTCTGCATTCCACAAACTTTTCAAGCAGTCCTGGTAATTACTACTAATCGATGTTTTATAAATGTGATTCAACAATCTGACTATTTGTTTTTTGATTGCGGTTAAAGATGTTGGGTCGATTTACCATTAAAAAGTGATTATGGCGTAATAAAGCCTTGATTGTTTAGAGTTTTTTGAAAAAAATGTTATGCGTTACATTTTTTATACATACATTTGACATAATAAGACAGATGAATTATTTATACTTATTTGATATGCCGATACGAAACACGTAGATTAGTGATTTACATTTATAAGGGACATTGAGCCCTACATTAGTCCTATTTATTCTAGTAGTCTGTTGTCAGTCGGTATAGAAAGTCGCCCTTTCTTTTAAATGAAACTGTTTCAACATATTTGCAATTTTTCACTTTGTCATTTATACATCGTTTGCAATTGTGCGACGATGACGTCAGGAAGCTTTGTAAACATGCAATGTCAGTGAAAGGACACCGTACCTGTGGCGACGTCTGGCTTCGATCAATTTTAGTAAACATTCACGTTTCAATTTGAATCCGCACTAAAAACGATGAACTTAATCAGACCGTTAACCAAAATCATATATAAAACCGAAGAATTCGTAAATTTTAAATTATGATGCTTTACCGATTATTACCACTTCGCCCGGTGGTTATAAACCATTATTTTCCGGTATGTACAATTTTATCAATCTCAATATTCAAATTATTTCTTTTCCCAGGATGAACTCAAATCGCAAAATTTACAAATTTGGGCTGTGGACCCCTGGACGCTGTCAACACCTGTTAAATTATCAACATCAAACGGTAACTATATGCGATTTGCTTTTAATGACGCAATTTTTTATATCTGTTTGTTTGGTCGATACTATTTAGGTGTAATTTTTAGGCACCCTACGACCTTTATACTTAATACAGAGAGAAAATCTCACGAACGCTAGTAATTCAGCAGATAGCTATAAAGCAACACGTTCACCTAGAGGTAGATCATATTCACCACCAAAAAAATTTGATAACAAAAATGAAGAGAGGGAAAGGTTTATAGCTGTTACTAATGTTGACGAGGGTTTGCAGAGCTTACATAAAAGTATATCATCTGATCATATTCGTAATGGAATAGTACAATCAGGCACTTCATCATCAAATTCAGGTAATCATAACTGCATCTTGTTCATAAAAATGCAGATGGTTGACTTTTAGATACGTCTATCCGTTCTGGGCTTTGGCAAAAGAATTTTAAGTCAGCTATTCCTGTACCAGTTAGTTCCGATTCTCGGTTACGATTTCGTACACGACAAGTTGAAGCTTCTAAAGGGCCAGTTTCAATTCCGGCACAGTTTTATCGGTAAGTAAGAAAACTTTTAGTTTTAGTAAAAGCAAGTTTTATGAACAGTATTGATTTAAGCACTTGTTGCGCTTAGAAGTTTTCTTAAAAATTAAGTTTGTCAAATTAGTTTTAGTTTCTAACTAATTTGTGATTAATTTCTTTTAAACTTACAGTCATTAGCTAATTATAAATAATATTAATCAGTTTTACGAGGGTTGCATCAAATATTCCAAGCCTAACTTTGATAGGAACGAAACAACTAAATTTAATTTTTCAACATAATCGATATAACATAATAAAGTTATTTAATTGACCTGTCTTCAAAATGTGACCAAACTGAAATCTTCACCTCTCCATAATCACTAAAATGGCGACCTTAAGGTATCCTTTTTAAGGACAATTGGGGGAGGGGGCAATTTCTGGACTAGACAAAGGATAATAGATTTGTTCAAAAACAAAGTCACGGAGTGTGGATTAGCTAATTCTAGCAGTGTGCACGGTTATATTGTGATCCAGCAAGCGCACGCCACTGGTTAGCCCCCCCTCGAGTATTTTGTCGTAATTTGTGCAGGAGTAGCTCATGTAATTCCAGTCGTAACTTTAAAAGTCCTGGCCATCACTTTTCTTGTTTACTAGCTGAACTTGAACCTTCCTGACAGTGCCTCACCGTTTTTTGGATCTAGTAAAGAACCACGGTTTTGTAACATGTGACATTTGCGTTCGCTATATCCGCAGGGTTTTTTCTACAGAGATCCAAAAAAGATCAGACGCATTCGATACCACGCTGGTGTGGAACTGAGAGATGTTTGGGGACCAATGTTGCACAATTTTACTGGCGCTAAGATTGTCATGGACCCTTCCGGAACAGTTGTATCTTGCAAACCTTTGTGCAATTTCTTAAACTTCGTGCGTCTACTGCTTAATACAAGGCAATGTAAATGTCATCCGTTGCCATTTCCACCTCTCTTCCTGTTTTAGGATAAATTTCCAAAGATACCTGTCGATTCGAATTCGAATATAACAGCGATGTTTTCACATTGTCGATCTTCAGAGACTGTTGTAAGAAGACTAATTGACATAAAATTAAACATTGTTTTCCTACGATTATAGTGCTTGAATATCAGTTTTAACCCATTATGATATTTGTATACAAATCGGCCTTGTAATATTTAGAGCTGCCTTACTGAAGCAGTATTGCAAATGTAAAAATGGATTTATGCTCGACTTAATGAAAAATAACCTATAAATTTATTACATTAACTAAGTTTTTTAGTTTATTAGAAATGATTTTTTTGAGATATTGAGTATATGGTTGCAAATTAAGGTTTTGCAGTAGTGTAGTACTCTATATATTCAAGTGACAGCATTACACAAACAAACCGCACTAAGTGTCTTGAAGGCTCATCAAGGTACAAACATAATTACCTAAAACTTAAAAAAATTTTGATACGTATACATTATCTGAAAATTATCGATTACACTCTGTATAGTCATAAAATCGAAGTAGTAAGACATCTGTATACTTTCGAATTTACCCTCGTGTAAACATAAGTTAATATTTATAATTCTGAAATACATATCACCACATTTGGAATGAAAAGTAAAATTTATTAATTTTTAACCACAAAATCATTAACTCCTATCTTGAAGTTAAAACATACGTAAAGATCAGTGCGTCCTTTATGTGTTATACAAATATATTCTGCCAAACACTAACTGCAATTTTTATCATTAAAAAAAAACATTTAAACGTTTTCAAGCATGAATCTCTTCAAATCTGGAGCTTTTACTTTTATCTGCATAAATCAATCGTGACCAATATTGTAACAGTCACTGCAAATACGGCCAATACTGTAGGTATACACATTGATTCTAATGAATTAAAACCCATTACATTTTCTAATCCGTCTACCTTAACATCAACAATTTTGAGATCGATCATATAGCCGAACCATCAAGAGCTTCGACTGCTTCAGCGCAGCAACACAAATACAAAAAAGCAATTCCAGTGGCTAAAAATAGTCTCCCTGCTATCGTATTCTCTAAATATCAAAACAAAAAACAATAATGGTAGGAATTGATTGTCCTTATGGCCTAATTAAATACTAACACTGAATATAGGTCAATGAGTCGTCCACTACTCAAAAATATCTAAAATGACTTATAACTTAGCCCTCTATACGGTATAATCCTATCATGCGGGGTTAAACTTCTTTAATTAATCCTTAGGATACTGCACAAACACACGCACACCTTCGGTCTTCTGCTTTGTCGGTGCAACATAAATGACTCACCTGTACTTATGTCCTTTAACGTGTGTAAAACTGGACAATTTGATTTACTAAATACCCCCTTAAATGTTTGTAACAGAATATTTTCATTCTACTTGATGTCTAAATTCTTAATTGTCCATAAACTTGATCGATTTAATGCCGTTCAATAAACGCACATAATTACACCAGTATTATTAATGTTCAATACTGTCAATTTCAATTTACAATGCTTAATACCTTTATTTAGTTATATAAAGGATTACTGTAAAAGTTTCTTTTCTTCTGTAGTGCGGGTTTTATACACGATATTTTTTTGTTATAACGACTGGTGTTTATCATAAATCTGTTTTTCTTTGGAAAAGCTTTATAATAATTTTCAACTTACATTAATTACATTATTTGTAAATGTTTTAAATATTTCATCCCTATGTTTTATCAGTAATATCTAATATATAACTGCAGCACTGACTGTTTACAAAATAAATTGGCACGGGCCATTATGATTTCACGCGTACAACCGCTTTCTTTAAGGGTTCGTTAATGCTTTCTGTCACTTTCTACTTTATAGGTGGAAGCGGTCTATCTTGCCAAACGTCATCAACACCTATTCCGCCAAAGCAAGCCAGCCACCCATCAGGGGTTTTACCATCACGTGTCGTTGCCATCATTTTGCAATTTTTGGATAAAATCACAATAACTTTACGGAATGTCCCAATTCGACGTTCATATTTGCTCCACACACATTTTTATGCAAGTCCACGTGTGCAAAGTTTTTTTCTGGATATATTTTCTATTGTGAAATTCTAATTCATTTATATAATTAAATACATACGTATTTGCCGGTACACTTTAATATACTATCAATCCAGTATTAATTCACTCACGCTACTCATTCAAAGCAATTTTAACCCTAAATTCCTGAAAATACAGTAGCTACATACAGTGGCTCTCATTGCAGTCTCTATAGGATTGTACTCAAATATTTTTTCTCATTCAAGTTTTTTCTTCTAACACATAAACCTTTATACAACATTTAAATGTGCTTTGACATAATACTCAACACTATACTAAAAATGGTGGCGTAATATTTACACCAGGCTCACATTATGTACACAGAAAGTTCTTATCGTGCAAAACTCTACGTTCATACAATATCAGAAATACGACACAACACTATGTATACCCCATGCGTCAAAATAATCTCACATCAGACGATTTGTATGTATTAAAGACATGTGCAGCTCAAAAATAGGCAAAGAAAACTTGGTATAGGTAATCTTTAATGGTTTGTTGTTCATTCTGATCCATATTAAGGTGCCAAAGTTTAATAACGTGTTGATACAAAATACAGCAGACACAATTGTAACTTGAGATCATATGGGGGTGTGGTCAGAATATTTGTTATCTGCTCTAGACTACAGTAAACAGCCTTTATAATAGTAGGATACTAAAATCTCTTAAAATATATTTTAAAATCTAACGAAGGATAACGAAATTAAGCTGAAAGGAAAGATTAGTCGATATACGAAGTGTGGCAATTAAGTACCTGGAATTTTTCAATAAAACACAAGTAAATTAAGATGCAAGCAAAATTTTATTATCGACCTTCACAATATTCTCCCTCTAACTCTACAACGCGATTCCAATGTTGCTCCCGCGATTGGAAGCACCATCGGTAATCCTCCGAAGTTAACCCGTTCAACACCACGGTTACAGCTTTATTTACCTCCTGTACGCCACCATGATGGGTTCCCTTGAGGTGATGCTTCATATAGGGGAATAAGAATAAGGCGCAGGGGGCGATATCGGAGCTATAGGGTAGGTGCGGCAACGTTGGAATGCCTTTTTCGTCAAAACCTCTTGCACAATGTTCCGGCTCGTTGTCCTGATGCAAGATCCAGCTGTTCTCGGCGAGTTCGGGGCGCACACGGAAAATTCGTGCCCGTAGCAGTTCCAGGACGCCAACGTAGAACTGTCCAGTGGCCATCTGTCCGGCAGCATTACGATACTTACAACGATTTGAACGATTGCTCACCGCATTTGGATATTCGATTAAAAGGATCAACATTGCCTTCAGTCGCGACTTATTCATACTTACAAGCTTTCGTGAAACCGCTCTCCAACCAACTTTTCCACCCACTGCTGAATTTTTTACGGGTCTCGGTGTCATACTATCTCCTGGCTCATCCAATCTCTACCGTTGCTCTGATTGCGGAACAAAACATCCTCGCAGGTCGAATATTCCAAGTGTTTCTGTTCATGGGTGATAAGTTTTGGCACAATCTCTGCGAAAAATTTTCTCATGTTCAAATTATTGTGTAACATCTTGCGAACGGTTTCTTTGTTGATATTTATCTCGTCATACAACGTACGAATGCTTAGACGCCGGTCAGAAGTGGCCAGTCCGCGTAGACGGTCGACACTCGCGTCGGTACGGAGGTGACGGGAGCCTCTTCACGCGGATCGTCATTTACCGATTCACCCCCCTCCTTAAACCCCTTTGCCCATTCAAACACAGGCGTTTTGACATGCATTCGTTTCCGTACACCACCTGCAAATTTCGGAAGATTTCCGAGAGTTTCTCTAAAAATACCAATACCAAATAACAATTTTATAATAAATATACAAAAAAAAAAATTTACCAAAGCTACGATTTAACAAAACCGTTAGGTAATGTAGCTATAATTTATTCACAGAACACGACAAGCACGTATACCAGCGCCAGAGCATGAACAGACAACGCAGTACCTACATTGATACGTAAAAAGGTACTGTTTACAATTAACATGCAACTTATATACAAATATTGAGTGAACAATAATAAGTGAGTACGGAGGATATTGTATGCAGCAAGTTTAGATTACGGGAGCTTAGCAACCTTTTAAGTTAATGCACAAATCAATCTATACGAGAATGTTTCAAGTAATTGACATAAGTAGTACAAAATCTACACGATCTTCACTGTGTTTACACAGCAACGGGCTGGTATGCTTGGTAACCAACAAATGAAACAAATCTAGCTTTTAATAAACTGGCGATACCATATAACCAAATATAGGGGTGAAAAAAGGCCAGATGCATAGCAGTGAAATCTGCAAATTGGCTTGATGAAATAGAAACTCCTTGAAAATTCTTGTTCAACTTACAATGCTTTATATTTACCCCAGCTTAATTTGGGTTCTCATTCATTTATATCAAACAGAAACTCAGTCTAGACATGTATTTTCCTTAATAGACGTGAGAAAACAAAATTTAGTCTCTTTTACCTAAGCCACTAGATGACGCTATTGTGGTGATTTATATGAATTCCAAAGATAAAATTTAAATATATAGCCGAAAGTAGAAAACAATATTAGAATTTATATTCTTCAATTTCACTTGGTGGAATTCTATAATTTATAGCACTAAGGTTTCAAATGTAATTTCACAATGTTTTATATAAATATTTTTCCCAACACGTCTCAGTATAATATGTATTATTATCAAGAGAAAGCAAATAAGTAAAATAACAAGTAGTTATGGTAACAAATCATTAAGGTATAAGATCAACCTATTTGTTCATTAAAGATACTGTCTGTTAATATTTATAAATTTAGAATGCGTCCAAAGGATCTAATTTGTTTGTTTTACTACAAAAATGTAAAAATTTATAGTCGCTATTATTTACTATTAGAATTTGGCATAATTTGGTTTGTCCGTGTGTTTCTAGCTGTAAGATTTAATTTGTTCTTTGTATCTAATATCAAAGTTCCCTAAGTGTTTGTCCAATATAAACAGAATTACAGGATAGTGTAGTTCAATGTATAAATACCCGGCTTCTAAATATCGTTAGTTACACCTTGGGCATTAAAGAAAGTTTGAGAACGTTTAGTAGTAGTTTTGAAAGATACTTCGTACTTTTTTAGTATTTGAGCTACTTTTTTTGATATTTTTCTAAAATATGGAATTCATATGTATTTATTTTCTGTCGGTTCTTTGTTAACTGAGTAAAAGTTGTTAATAGATAATTTGTAATCTTGATTTTTAAAACTAAAGTGTTTTAAATTGATGTTTATTCATTGACATTTGTTTGGTTTAATGGCAATGGCATTGTTGTATGTACTAAAAATTTGTATGCTTATGTGTTTTATGGTGATATGAATTGTTTGCAACGGTAATACATGTGTGCAGGTTTTCTGAATACGGAGAACTCTGTGTTTAAATCTAGAGTACCAATTGCTCTATTTTGTTCTTTCTCTAGTGTAAATTTTATGTTAGGAAATAAATCTTTAATATTAATTAAGAACCCATCGATTAATTCTGATGAACTATTACAAAAAAATTCGGTTAGCTAAAATGGGCGAAATTAGACTGCCTATAGGCAACACATATTTTTGTAGATAAATAAATTATTATTAAATAAATAGTTATTTAATAAACGGAGGTGTTTTAGACAACATACGAGTAACATCCAAACTTAGAAGATTATTATGTATAGTTAATTATATGTTTTGTAGTTTATTAGTTAGTTCTAAAGAATTCTTAATAGAAGGTTTGGATTTGCACTTGTTAGTTATTATGTGGTTTTGTTTATTTACTAAGATATGATTAGGTGCTTGGATGTGAGACCAGTAGCTTTTTTTATCCAAGCATCTAATTATAACTTGACGAATAAATTAAACCACATAATAACTAACAATTTAGAGTGCAAACCAAAACATTCTATTAAAAATTATTTAGAACATCCTAAAATATCTCCTCAAGAATGTATGCGTTTATTAAGTAATTTTTTATTTAATAATAATGTTGAATTAGTCACAATAATGGCGGTAGTTCAATTATTTGATTTCTGTGTTAATCAAAATTATTTCACATTCAATAATAATAAAATATGTTTACACAAGATGGTTTACTTATGGGCAGCCTAATTTCATCAATTTTAGCTAATATCTTTATGGATAATTTAGAAGTTCAAATTTTTTAATAACATGTTGCTGGTCAGATTGTATAATTAACATTAACAATGTACATTCTAACGTAAAATTTACACTAGAGAAAGGACAAAATAGTGCCAATAATTTTCTAAATTTAAACATAAGAATTAATGCACAAGTATCAGTTCTCCAATATTTAGAAAACCTACATATACAGACATTACAACTCCAAACGATTCATGCCATAAAATACATAAGTTAGCTGTATCTAGATTAGTAACATATGTCATTCCCATCAAACTAAACTAATTTAAATAAAGAAATATCAGTTATAAAACAAACAGCACAAGCAAATGGGTACGTTTCAAATGTAATCGACGCTGTAGTTAAAAATCAAGGGTACAGATTATTCATCAAAAATATTTACCCAGTTAACATAGAACCAACATAAAATATATACATATCAAATTCATATTTTGGAAAAATATTAGAAAAAGGAGCTCACAAAAAAACAAGAAATACGAAATAGTTTTGAAAACTAATATTCAAATAACATTTTGAAGTCGGGTATTTATAAATTGAACTGTACATCCTGTCATTTTGTTTATATTGGCCATACACTTGAGAACTTCGATACTAGATACCGAGAATACATTAGATCTTACAATTATAAACACACACATAAATCAAATTATGCCAAATATTTAATAGTAAATAGTAAAAAAAAGACAAATTAGATGTTTTGGAAGCATTCGAAATTGATACATAAACACAAAGTACGTTTAATAAACGAACAGGTTGATCCCATAGACTCACCTTTAACAGATATTTTAAGTATAGAATTATAATTTACAATTTTCAGATTTACTTTAATGGTTTGTTACCATTATATTACTTATTAAATATTTTCTCTTGATAATGTTACATGTTGTATTGAAACGCGTTGAGAAATAAATATTTATATAAAACAACCGATAAACTTCTTACAAGCATCAGGATCCATGCATATATTTAAAATTATTTAAATAAATAATCTAACAATTTTCAAATTAAAAATAGGTGAATAATAGTTATAAAACCAATTATTTACTAGTGGTTAATTATAGTTGATAATATAGGATTACATCATTAACGAAATTAATGTTAGTATGCTTAATTACATTTATTACTTGTGGTTTTTATTTATCGCAAAAATACTGAAATTTAAAATTATAAATGGTTTGAACAATATTAAATTATTCGCATTCATATTTGTAGACTTTGCTACATTGTGTAAAATAATGATTTATTAATGACCCACATTCTTTAATGTACTTATTTAGAAAGTACTTCATAATAAGGTAATTTTATTTATAAGAATAAATTATATTATTATATTTTCAATCACGTGTTAATTTTTGATTTAATTAAAGGAATATAACATATTTAGTTGTTAATTACAAACACGCGAAATAAACTTTTGAATACCACTGTCAAAGGATTACAACAGATAATTTAATCTTTAACGAGATGCCTAAAACAAATATTACCAATATATATTACAAATATTATCTCCTTCTAACACACCTGACACAAATACAGATGCTTCAAACGTACAGTGTCAGTCATTGATTTTACGGACTATATCGTTTTTATAATAATTTATGTAGTACTTTGTTTATTTCTGACACATTAAAATAATTTTCTCAGAAAAGTGGGAAAATGGGATACCCGTGTTTTTTTTAATCTGGAGATTATGTTCCTTGATTCTAGTGTTGATGTTGCGTGACGTCCATCTCACATAAACCGATTTACAATCTTGTACATACTTGGCCGATTAAGTTTTTCCAATTTGTCTTTGAAATTACAAATCCTGATTGAATAGAGTAAGGAATATTATTAATAGAAATAATTTTTTGCCATTCTCTGGTATACTGACCGAATATATGGTAATTTATGAAAAGAATAGTTTTCCTTCTGTTACGGTGGGATCTTCCCTAAGTTGTATTCATTGCCTTTCGAATTTTGGTAAATTATATTCATTTCTAATTGAAAATTGTTGCATTCAGTCTGAAAATTAGCAAGTCTGTAGACTAGAGAGCGTATGACAAGTTACTAAAACTTAGGTTTCATGGTGTGAAATCAGTACCCCGCAGCTCTGATTAGAGTTCGAACTTTCTTTTGAAGAGTTTTGCAGTTCTGTATTAATAGTTTAGAGTTCCGTCGGTTACGGTTCCTGCATCTGAGCCTGAAATATAAAATACTCTATGGTAAGATTTAATAGTTCTGGCTAATTCATTTGCTGTACATTTGTGAATACTAAGTATATGTAAAGCAAAAATTTTCACAAAATTTTGAAAATTCGATTTCGAGAGCGAATAGTTCTCACACTTAATTATTACATTTCCATACACAATGATGAGCTTATGACAATATGAGGTAGAAAAGCTAGCCGCAATCTTTGGGCCAATTTTAAATAAAAGTAAGAAAATTGCAGTCCAAATAGGTAAATACGAGGGTCTAGGAGAATTTATTAAGAATAAGAAGATATAATTGGCCATGAAAAACAAAAGCTTATCCGTCATTTGAAGTTTTGCTGTTGAAGTTACGTTCATTAGAACACAAGTTATTAATTTTTTTAACTGGAATTACAAGTACAAAAACGGAAATAAGCAGAGAGCATGTTCCAATCATGACTTACTATGATTTTAAAAAATTTTTAAGCGCTTATGAGTGCAAAGAGGTTTTAGATTCGGCTTTTAGTGAACAAGCACCTTCATTGTCTACAATTTACCGATGGTATAAGGAATTTAAACCGGAAAGGAACTGTGTTCAGCATCAAAAAGGAGCAGGGCGACCTACTACGGCTGTTACCGACAAAAAAGTACTGCTGTTAAAAAAAATTGAAGAGGACAATAAAGTCACTTATGCGGTAAAAGAGCATCAACTCCAGATTGGATCCTCAGCTATCAGAACAATCATACACGTTCACTTGCATTTAAAAAAAAGTAGTAAGTTTTGTGCCGCATCACCTTTCTGATTTCCAAAAACATAGCGTGTAAGAATTTGTCATGAAACTTTAATTCTCCTAAATAATGGCGGACACCAATTTTTTTCCAAAATAGTGACAGGTGACGAAACTGATATACCCTTTTTCGACATACCTACCCGCCAATAGAGTCGTGTATGGATTCACGAAGAAGAGAAACTCCAACAATAACAAAGATGCAGCGAGCTATGAAAAGGTTATGTATGCAGTATTCTTCAGAAGTATAAGTCTAGTAAAGACAATTAAGCTAGAAGGACATAAGACAGTTACAGCTAAATGGTATACTGAAAAATGTTTGCCTGATGCGTTCAGTAGGGTTCCAGACAAGGGAACTATACTGCACCATGATAATGCATCGTCCCATATAGCAGTGCTATCTCTCCAGTTTTTGGCTGAAAAAAATATAAAAGTAATAGAACATCCACCGTGTTCGCCTGATTTAGCAATGTACCACTTTTGACTATTTTTGGGGCTTAAAAGGAATTTGTGCGGCAGAAGGTTTTCCTCTGAAGAAGAGATTGATGCCGCAGTTCACGCTTATTTTGAAGGCATTCCGAAAGAAGCAGGGAAAGAAGAAGTGGTCAAGTGAATCATTGTTGAAGGAAATTACTTTGAGCTCATTTAAAATAAAGTCCTAAAAAATATTAACCGTGTTTTTATTCTCAATAAATTCAGCTCGACCCTTGTACGCCATAAATCTTTTCATATTTTTCACAACCTCGATATTATAATTGTTTTTCTTCAAACGTCAGTAAACATGACATTCAGTGACGCAATGCAGAGTACTAAATTGTCATTTTGTTGTCATTCTCGAACGGCGCTAAAAAACTTTATCGCCGCTTACTAGCGGCTAAAACATGACATAGGCCCCGTGCAGAGCAAAAAGCACCGGCAGACGAATTGACATCAAAACAATGCCACACATGTTCCGTTCACGCAGTACTATGCGTCAATAAGTTTTGATTTGATCAAAAGTGGATATTTTTATTTTGTTAAATGAAAGTAAAAATTGAGATAGTAGGTATTGCGGCACTTGACTGTGGGAACACTTTGAAGAACGTGGGAAAATTTTGAGGAATTATATTTTGGCAATTTTGGCAATTTGCCCTGCCCAAATCCTTTGATGTTTGTCGACAAGGTCATCGTTCATTAAAGGACGGGAAAGGTCACGACAGTTCTAGAGGTACATTGACCCCCGGGGTATGGTTAGAAAGTAAGTTTCAAGGTCATTGAAGGTCATAGGCGACCTTTAAAATTTTCAAGGTCTTGTCGGGGAATTTCCCAAGGTCATTGAAGGTATGGGCGAATCCTGAATTAGTATGAAATTTTCAAGGTCATTGTTTAAGTAATTCTTGGCAATTTCTTCAAGGGTCAAAAACGACGAAGAATCCATGCTGCAATTCGAGGTGTGTTGCAGAAGCATGAGAAAATTTTGCTCTTCTGATCTACACAGTCGTACATCTTACGTATCGATAGAAGCTGCCCAGTCGATACAAGAGAAAGTGGAATACAGAGATAATAGAGCCGCAGGACCCATAGCGTACCAAATCACCTTTAGAGAATTAACAGGACTTGCGTACACCTTCCGCACTCGCGAGGGCAGGGTGTGTGGTGTAAGCAAAAAAAAAACATAACATAATATAAATTACACAATAAGCTATACAACAGAAGAATAATTACCATTCTTCAGCTTTTATTATGTGAAATTATAGAACCTATGTTTTTTAAAGCCATTCGGATGTGATGAACCGCCAGAGGAAAATCATCTCTGTGGAATTTAGGCGGTAGAGTTTAGTCGTGTTGCTTGTGAGTACATGGTGGTCAGCCGATCGTTTTATAGGTGTAGATGTAATTGGGATAGGTTCATCTTCTTATAGGACCATTTTCATTATTTTATCGAAGTTGATTATTCGTGCGGTTTTAGACATTAAAGATATTCCTTTAACTTTACATACAGTTACATCACATTCTTTAGAATTGGATCATGTTTTGTAGGCGTAATTTTTTGGTCCGCCTGATACAAATTCTTTGACATAGCTTCCAACACCTTCATATTCCAATTCATCGGTGAGTTCACCTAAAAATTGACCTAGTGACACACCGTACTGTTCCGGAACTGATATGTAAATGTTCGAGTCCGTATCATAAAGATAACTATATGTTCCAACCTTTCCAAATATTCAGTCGTGCTTGGGCCGTTGTATATGCGGCAAGCACAGCATTTGCAGTCGATAGAGGGATGTACGCTTCTTCTTTAAATTCTCAGTTAACAGGTAATGAGTCTTCATTGATTAATAAAACAGAATTAATATCAGTGGAATGATTAGTCATCATGTTATAGAATTCACCAGGCTCTTTGACTATACTAATTTTATTTTGGTTCTCACGCTGTCAAAGCTTACCGCAAAAAGAAGTAATAACAGCTTTCCTGCTTGTCGTAAACCGGGGTTCTTTTCTATCTTTGCGGGATTAAGGTGAACACCTTCGGTTTCAAAATAATCTTTAACATATTTATCCTTCTCGTCGGGGGTGTCACAATAAGACGGTCATCCTGAGCTCTGTTGTTTAATACCCAAAAATTTATTTATATATCGGCTTAATAGGCCGCCAGTTTTAGCGGTATTGTTATACTGTTCCATTTCGTATTGTCATATTTCATAAATTTCTAATGCTTGGTAATCTTTTCCATTGCTTTCTTAATTTCATCTATTACCCATGTATATGTTAACGAGCGTTCATCATCGTTATGTTCACAATTCCCTTGGTTAAAACTTTCACCACATGAACAACAAAGAACAAACATTAATTTGCTGTTCATTTTTACAGGCAGTACTGGGTGGAATAATAATTCCTGTGGTATTACTTTACACTTAATTAGCCTGCCTGTCGTTTCAATGTTTAATTTTCTACATTCTTCGCCAATACATAAGGATAGATAAGGATATGTTGACGTAGAGTAAACATATTTTATTCGTTCTCTTTCCTTTGCTTTATGAAAGGATTTTGCGTTTCCGGTTCGACCACCATAAAACGCATCTCTTGGATTTAGCGATAAATGTGCAATTATTGGGTGCGTTTCTGTATAATTAAACATTTCTTCCGACGTCGCTCGTCGAAAGTCACACTCCCACATCTCGATAACTGTGTATCCCAACTCCTTTATTGTATTTGATTTTACTATAGTAGCTTCATAACGATACTCGAGCGTCTCCGATGTATTATCTGGTACACGTATGTTTCGCCTATGCTCGAAACAATTTAGGGCAATCATGATAATAAGACCCGTGGAATTCAAATACCTAATAAGTTTCGACACAGAACCAATCGACTTTTACACCTCCAACTCTGTTTTTTTTTTTGTTTAGCCGAATATATTATATTAATTCCACGGTCTCGTTCTTCAACCAAAAGTCACCGTGTAGCTACGATCGATTGGTTGTCACGCTGCCTGTAACCACCCTTTGGTATTAGTGCAATCGTGTTTGGTTTTAAAAATGTGCGTCAGAATAGTTTATTACATGCTCCGGGTAACGTGACGCTTACGATAAACGGACAGACGTTTCCCTCCGTTATCATCAGTTGTCGAAATTTAAGGCAAACAGTGCTAATAGTCAACACCCGATACACAACATACTATAAACTCCTTCTGAAAGTCAAATACATAGTTTTCAGATACCTTTCCAGCATGCCTCGTTAACAATGCTTCTCTCTCGTTACACTTAAGGTTATATTGATCGAAAGTTTCTACGGGTGGAATTGGGACGATATAATTTTGATTCCATGACGTGTTAAATAAGTGTGGGAAATAACCTTTCTTTAGTTCCGTCAGACCGAACACCTTAGGTAATCTGCTAAGAGCCATCGGAAAGTAGTTTAACGAATCTAGAAAGCTAGATACATACAAATTAATTTTGTACCGCGCATTATTAGATCAAGAGTGAGATCTGTCTGTGTTAATATATGGTTTAAAAAAAACTGATGATTGAAACCGCCACCATTATGAGCCAATACGATAACGTTTTTGAATGTTTTGAATGTATTTTTTGCCGAAAATCACAGTTTTCACAAAAATACAATTTTTTTCGTCTATACATTTATCACAATACTACAAACACACAGAGATTAGGTTGGTGTAAGAAGGAACCCTCTTCCATATTTTTCTCCTGCATGGTTTCCAAATCGTAAAAAACAAACACGGTGTCTGCTATTTTTCGGTGATCCTTTATCTACCGACATATAACACAGGTGATCTCTACCCACATGGTTGTTGCACATTTTACAAAATACCACCATTCTTTCTGGTATTGCGGTATATAGCAAAACATTTTTCACACCGCTTCATTTGAGCACAAATATTATATGTCCTGTGATTATCAAAAAATTTTTGTCTGCGAAAAGTTCTTTTGCATTCTCCACAGTTAACTTTGATTTCTCCCTCTTTTGGACATGGGGGTGATTGTTGCACTCGTACCCCCACAGCGATGATTATCATGATACAATAAATTGAGACGCTTCCCTGGACCCTCACACTGGAACATGACATCACGACCTTTGCTACCATACAGATATACGGTTAGTTTGTACCCTCCAAGGTACCTCTGAAGTTGTCGCAGTTCTTCTAGTCCACACCCATTTGCTTCTTGAAGCAGTTGCATAGTCTGTTCCTTTTGTACACCCTCTCTATCACGAATCTGATTATAATTAGGTTTTTTTTCTACTGGCAACCAATGCGCGCGGTAAACACAGATTAACTTCATTGTTCATGATTACAATGCCACGACGCCCATCACACTCCTCCTGTACAAACGCGGTTTATCTTTACTCGTGGGTAATTGTACAGACGTTACACGTAGGCAGAAGGTTTCGTTGTTTAAACCGCAAGAGTTGGATTGGTAGATGGAGGCTATTGTTTTCCAAACATCACCAATAGTAATCTCGCTAGCTGGTTTGAACGGAAACCACCCTTCTCCTTTCTTGAAATCCTTGAAGCAGAACAAGATACCCACCATAACTTGAGGTGTCAAATCTTCTAATCCCTTACTAACAATTTGCGCCAGTGCTTCTCTTATCCCTACCTTTAGGTACGGATTTCCATTTAAACTCCAAAGCGCACCGTTTAAATTGAAGCGTCGCACTTTAGTAGTTATACCTTTTACCATAAGAAAATTTTCCATCTTAAACAGTCGAAGATTATAAAATGTCAGAATATACTAAATAGTGTCTCTTTTTTAATAAGCTTCTTAAACAAATCAGCAAAATAATATTGTATTTACATTTGTTAAGATTTCAAGTGACGAAGACGCATAAAAGCGTTTGTTTTGAGATATTTCGAAAAACTAAAGCAGCTTGACATAGGTGAACGTCTAGGCGGTTAGTCATTAGGTTTATATTATACGTGTAAGTAGGTACATTTTTTGCCTTCATTCACACCACGACCTATAATATACTTGGTATTTTTTTAGTATACGGTAATGACGCATAACGGTAATGCAATGGGTTTGTCAATACGGCTTACATAGTGTATACAAATAATATCATTCTCGATTAAATCAACTGACAAATCTTTTGACCAACACTCAAAGTTTGACGATTAAAGTCACTCACCCTAAGAAACCTAAATATCGAATAAGTTCATGGAAGCAAGAAGAATGATGGGTTTGTTGTCTATGCTAAAAAATATGTCAAGGTTAGATGGTTGTGGCTAAATTGTTTATAATAATAAAAAGAGTATGCTTAAAGAACGATATATTTGTTTTTATCTTTACATAATACTACTATTCTAACTATGATCTAGCCTGTCTCAGGATGAGGTAGTTTCCCCAATAACAGGGTCTGTTACCCAAAAACGGGGTGTGTTTCCCAAACCAGGTTTCTGTTTATCAAATACAGGTATCCGTTTCCCAAAAACAGGTATCTGTTTCGCAACACAGGTATCCGTTTCCCAACTCCCTTTGCTAAATCGACTCACTAGCTTACTTTACTTATTTGG